>CAJHQP010004424.1:0-55503 GCA_905132765.1 Moricandia arvensis | reverse complement strand
CCACCCACATCTCAAACTGCCTAAGTTTTCTTCCAGAGACCGGGATGCAAGAGCTTAGTTCGCAAGTGGCATGGTGGACCATGACCAACCAGCAAGTACCTCAAACGGCCAGACTGAAGGAGCCAAAGCTCTAACCACTCATGGCACCCTGAAGAGCAATGATGATGGTATAGTAAGGAGATCCAAACTAGACCTTATCATCAAAGCCTTCAAAGAGTACTCTGGTATGGCAGTAGGTAGCTACTTATAAATGCCTAGGGTATGTACTATTGTTGGAACCTCTCTTGCTGCATCTAGTATTCAAAACATGGATAATGTATCTCTTGCTGCATCCTCATTACCTAAACAGTTAGTCATTGAATCTGGTGCATCTCCTCATATGATAAGTGACACTAGATTGATTAAATACAGATAACTGGCTTTAGGTCATGTTATGATAGCAAATGGAGATATGATACCTATCGAAGGAATTTGAAACTTGTGCTTATTTGAAAAGGATTCTAAAGCTTTCTTCATGCCTGAATTCACATCTAATCTGCTTTCTGTAAAAAGGGCTACTACTGATCTAAATTGCAAGGTTACTTTTAGTCCTAATGATGTGATTTTCAGGATATTAAGAGCAGTAACCTAATTGGGAAAGGGATCACAAGAAGAGACCTTTACTTGCTTGAAGATGTAAAGCATTTATCTAGTTTAAATTTCGCATATAGTTATGTTCCAGTTTTGAATAATGATTCATTGTGGCATGCTAGGCTAGGTCATCCACATGGTAGAGCTTTGAACTTGATATTTCCTAGTGTTTCGTTTAAAAACAATGACTGTGAAGCTTGTATCTTGGGTAAACATTGCAAATCAGTCTTTCCAAGGTCTAGAACCATTTATGAAAACTGTTTTGATCTAGTTCATTCTGATGTGTGGACTGCCCCTTGATTATCTAGATAGAATCAAAACTATTAGGTCACCTTCATTGATGAAAAATCGAAATATACTTGGATCACCCTGATTAAGTCTAAGGATAGAGTCTTAGAGGCATTTAAAAATTTTCAATCATATATTGCTAACAACTATAATGCCAAACTCAAAATTTTTAGATTAGATAATGGAGAGGAGTATACCAGCAATGCGTTCAAAGATCATCTAGCCAAGCAAGGGATCATTCATCCAACTAGTTTCCCATACACACCTCAACAGAATGGTGTAGCTGAGAGGAAGAACCTCCACCTTATCGAGGTGGCAAGGTCGATCATGTTCCATAGACATATCCCAAAGAGGTTTTGGAGTGATGCAGTCATCTCAGCTTGCTACCTGATCAACCATACCCCTACAAGAATCCTGAAAGATGTCTCTCCATTTGAGGTCCTCAAAGATAAAGCCATCTCTAGACCATCTTAGAGTGTTTGGGTGTCTTTGCTATGTTCTGGTTCCAGGACAGATGAGGAACAAGCTGGAGCCAAGGAGTTTCAAATCCATGTTTATTGGGTATTCAACCACTCAGAAGGGTTACAAATGCTATGATCCGTTGACTAGGAAGGTCTCAGTGTCTAGAGAAGTGAAGTTTGTAGAAGGGAGAGGGTACAATGAAGATAGCAAGTTGGATTACCTCAAAGATCTATCTCAAGACCCTACTGATCGAGCTACAAACCTACAGATAAACCAAGAAAACTTGGATATCAACATGTCCCAGGAACCTAGCCAAAAGGCACCAGCACCAGCTCAAGAGCCCAGTACTGCTGAAGATACCCGAGTTAATCATGATGGGGGCAATGAAGACGATCTTGACCAGCACCAGGAATGTTCAGTTAAAGACTCAACTCACCATGATCAAGCCGGTTATGAACAAGAAGAGGTACAACATAGTAGTGGAGAAGAGTCAGAAGCAACTGTTCCAGAACCTATACCAAAAATCCAACCCGAGGCTCAATCCTTAAGAAGAAGCACCAGAACTAGGCACCATCCTTCCCATTGGGAAAATACAAGGGTCTACTTCAATGCTGAAGCTGTGGAAAGTCCTCTTGGAGGTACATGCTCATTTGCGTGTTATCCAACTGAAAATCAGGTATTCATAGGAGTACTTGATGGAGAGGAGATCCCAACTAGTTTTGAAGAGGCAATGAAGCACAAGGTGTGGAGAGACTCAGTGGGCAGTGAAAGGGATGCAATGATCAAGAATGGAACTTGGTTTGAAGCTGAATTACCAAGAGGGAAGAAAGCTGTCACAAGTAAATGGATCTTCACAATCAAGTACAATGCGGATGGCACCATTGAGAGACACAAGACTAGAGTGGTGGCTAGAGGATTCACCCAAACATATGGTGAAGACTACTTGGACAGTTTTGCACCAGTAGCCAAACTCCATACTATCCGCATTGTGCTCTCCATTGCAACCAATCTGGAATGGGGACTATGGCAGATTGACGTCAAGAATGCTTTCCTCCAAGGGGAGCTTGAAGATGAAGTCTGCATGCATCCACCACCTGGCCTTAAGCATTTGGTGAAACCAGGAAACGTTTTCCGGTTTAAGAACGCGATCTATGGCCTCAAGCAATCTCCCAGAGCCTGGTATAACAAGCTAAGTACTACCCTGAATGGCCGAGGCTTTGTGAAATCAAAACTCGATCACACCCTCTTCACTCTCACTTCAACCTCAGGTATTATTGTCCTCCTTGTCTATGTCGATGATATCATCATAACAGGGAGTGACACAGCTGGTATTCAATCTACTAAAGAGTTATTTAAATCTATGTTTGATATCAACAACTTGGGTAACCTAAAGTACTTCCTTGGTATAGAAATGTGTCAATCCAAGGATGGACTGTTTCTTTCCCAAAGGAAGTACAAACTTGATCTACTAAAGGATGCAGGTACTGTAGAGGGGAAACCAGACAAGACACCCTTGGAGGAATGGTACAAACTAACACTTGAGGGGGAGATTGAAGAGAACAAGCCATTTGGAGATGCTACGTTGTATAGGAAGATGGTGGGGAAGCTGATCTACCTTACAATCAGCCGATTAGGTATTTGCTATGCGGTGAACCAAGTGAGAAAGCACATGCAAGACCCCAAGATGCACCATTGGAGTACGGTAGAAATGATACTAAGGTACCTGAGTGGCTCACCCGGCCAAGGAGTTTGGATGGAATGCAACAAGAGCACCGAATTGGTTGGATACTGTGATGAAGACTGGACAGTCGATAGAGTGGATAGGAAGTCTACCACTGGATATTGCACGTTCATAGGAGGCAATCTAGTGACTTGGAAGAGCAAGAAGAAAAAGGTGGTGTCATGCTATAGTGCCGAAGTTGAGTATAGAGCAATGAGGAAAGTTGTCTAGTGAGCTGGTTTGGATCAAAGGGATACTCAAGGATCTCGGCATTGAAGTCATCAACCCCATTACCATGCATTGTGACAACCAAGTAGCTATTCATATAGCCTCCAACACGATCTTCCATGAACGAAACAAACACATAAAGTTGGAATTCCATAAGGTCAGACAGCTAGTGATTTAAGGTGTGACCCTTCCATTCTACACTAGAAGTGAGGATCAACTGGCCGATGTGTTCACCAAGGTTGCAAGGCAAAAGTCAATCGCGTCCATTCACTCTATATTGGGACTTGTTGATTTTTCTCATCCATATTCCTCTACGCCATGAAGACTCCACTCTTTTTCCCTCATTATGATTTTATCCCATTGGGTTTTCTATAATGAGGTTTTTAATGAGGGGGATCTTCATGGATATCCAAGCCTGATCGGTTCCCTTGATCAAGCTTGAGGGGGAGTGTGAAAATGAGTTGAGTAAAGAGAAGCATGTATCTAAGGAGTGTTCAAGAGTTAACAAGAAGAAGGAAGGAAGTGAGGTCGACCTATCCGTACAAGGCCGTACAAGTCGTACGAGATCGTCCAGGCCGTACAAGTCGTACGAGACCGTCCAGGCCATACAAAGCCGTACAAGGTCGACCGTACACTTCTCGACCAAGGAGCAAATATAAAATGATCAAGGAAGATTTAACCCGGGGAAGTTAATTTGGCGAGTTACCTTGGAGACTTACCACCTATCCGAATGTTGGAGAGGATAAGGTTCGCAGAGCCAGGCTGTCCAAGGCTGGAGCATCTGGTCCAAGATTCCAAGATGTTCTTCCCTCCTTACCCACAAGTTCAAATAAGCGCTCCCCTTCTCCTTGACCGGCCACGTCTAATGCTTCTTTGCCTTTGCTTTTTCTTGTAAAGCACTCTATATATTTGTAATCACCTCACTCGAAATAAATCAGGGAGAATCATTTCCGTTCTTGTCCATTTTTCTCTCTCGAGTTCTTCATAGTTTTCTCTCTGGTTCTAATCAAATTTCTCTTCCTTTCTCCTCAAATCTTCTCATTCCCATCCATATCTCTCTTAGTTTACAAATCTCACAAGTGACATGTCTACACGACTCCTTATGCACCCCATGTGACTTCTTCTTGCTTAAATCAAACCAGATTTTTCCAATTGCATTCAAACTGAATTTCTTTGACTTCTAGAACTTCAGCCACGTCCACAAGGTCTTCCCCACTCACTCCTTGCCCTGCAAGTCAAGTCTGGTGAGGTTTTCGGTGAACTGTAGACAGCTTTTAATCTTCTTACTTTTTTTTGTCCCGGTTTAAACCTTAATCCAGCTTGCTTCTTCTTCTTCTCTTTCTTTCATTATTCCAACATTGTGTTGATACCAGGGGAGAAAAGGAACAATCTTGATGCTAAAATCTCAAAAGCTAAGTTCATTGGCTACTCTCCAACACAAAAGGGTTATAAGTGATATGATCCAATGTCAAGAAGGGTGTTAATATCAAGAGATGTGAAGTTTGTGGAAACAAAGGGATAATATGAGGAGAAGAGTTGGGACAATTTGAAGGATTTATCTCAAGCATCAGAAAAAGCCACAAACCTCATGATCATACTTGAGAGTCTTGGTATTGGTATTCCTCAGGCGAATCAAGAAACAAGGAGGATTTCTCCTGAAGCTGCACCTGATCTAGAGGCTGTAGTTGATGAAGTTGATGGGGCTGTTGAAGCTGTAGAAACTATTCATCTTGATCCTGATGGGGGGAATCAACTAGAAACTCATGATCAGGATGAAAGACAACAAGGACAACAAGAACCACTGCATCAGAATGATGAAACAGAATCTGATAAGGGAGAAGAACCTGAAGCAGTTCAGCCTCTTAGGAGCAGCACAAGGCTGAGAAAGGATCCTTCAAATTGGATTAAATCAAGGGCTTACTTCAACTGTCAGGCAGTGGCTCACCCTATACAGGCAGTATGCTCATTGGCTCAATTCCCACAAGGACACCCAGTCTTTATTGGTCAACTGGATCAGGAGTATATCCCAAGGTCATATGAAGAGGCAATGGAGCTTGAAGAATGTAGAGACTCTGTTGGGAATGAAACCAATGATATGATAGTCAATGATACTTGGTATGAGGCTAAGCTTCCTAAGGGAAAGAAGACAGTAAGCAGTAGATGGATCTTCACCATCAAATACTTAGCAGATGGAACTGTGGAGAGGCGCATGACTAGGCTGGTTGCAAGAGGGTTCACTCAGACATATGGAGAGGATTATATTGATACCTTTGCACCAGTAGCAAAGCTTCACACAATTAGGATCATTTTCTCACTTGCCACTAACCTAGAATGGGACTTGTGGCAAATGGATGTGAAGAATGCTTTCCTGCAAGGAGAGTTAGAAGATGAGGTATACATGCATCCTCCTCCTGGTCTAGAACATTTGGTAAAACCAGGGAATGTGTTGAGGTTGAAGAAAGCGATTTATGGCTTGAAGCAATCACCAAGAGCTTGGTATCACAAGCTTAGCACGATACTAAATGGAAGAGGGCTTAGGAAGTCAGAAGCTGATCATACTCTCTTCACACTGACTGGTCCACAAGGAATTGTTGTTATCTTGATATATGTGGATGATATTATCATCACAAAAAGCAACAAGAAAGGGATCCAGGAAACTAGAACATTTCTAAAATCAGTGTTTGATATCAAGGATCTTGGAGAGCTTAAGTATTTCCTTGGAATTGAAGTGTGTAGGTTCAAGGAAGGATTATTTCTGTCTCATAGGAAGTATGCTATGGATCTATTGAGTGAGGCAGGGAATCCTGGAGGAAGACCAGCTTATTGAGAAGCTTCAATGATCTGTGTGATGAGATTCCTTGGTGGTTACTCAAGAAGAAGAAGCGGCCAAGGCTTAGCATGAAGGTGGTGTAGTATCTGGTAATCTGAGCACTTAACCCAACAAGAGGTTGGGTGAAAGGGGGAGAGACCAAGATCAGTATGAGATGACCTAGATGAGCTCAAGAAGAGTTAGTGGTGTGCAATTAGAGTCGGTCCAGACTTGCACCACAATGAGGCCATGATCCAGGGTCTTTTTGTCCATCACAATGATCCAAGACACAAGGACCCACTGGTCAGTCCCTAGGCCTTGGAGACTTTACTCTTCTTCCCTCATCAAGGTTTTATCCAAAAGGGTTTTCCTTGGTGAGGTTTTTAATGAAGAAACTCTTCAAGGTTCTAAGCTTGAATTAGGATCACTTGAGTCAAGCTTGAGGGGAAGTGTTAACTTGAAAAGAGACAAATGATCTTATGAGAGATGAGATGGAGAAAAGGAGATTGTTAGTGTAGTAACCCGCCCGAAGGGATAAAATGGTCGAGATCGACAAAGTTGGAATTTAGAGCAAACCTTTTGGGAATCAAAGTTGATGCGGAATGTTGAGTTTTTGTCATATAAAACTTAACATGGTTCGGAGAAAATGGAAAAGTGGCCGAGGATCAACCTGGTGGTCGAGTCGCGGGCGATAAAGATCGATCGAGAATTTCAAAGTTCGAGGTGGTCGAAGAATTGATAGTGAGTGAGCCATGAGTCGAAATAAGCTGCTCTACCATGTTATAAAATGTCTCAGATTGATCAGATGAACGTTTTGGTAACATAACATTTTTTGAAGCACGACGTTTTAGAAGCATGACGTTTCTGAAGCTCGACGTTTCTTAGGCACGAAATTTTCCGCGAAACTTCGTAATATATTATTTTGGAGAAATAAAATAAATCGGAAGCAGGACGGGAATTAAGCAGGATGGGAAGCAAGCAGGATGGAAAGTAAGCAGGACGGAAAGTAAGCACGACCGGATCGAAGCATGACGGGAAAACCCGAAATTGGGCAAAACCCTAATTTTTGTATTATGGAATTTTTCGGGGAATCCGGAGGCTCGGGAAATATTTTTCCATCAAGGTCAGGATACTTTTGGAGTTTCTTAAAAATATTCAGCGCATCAGAATAGGAGCGGAAAAATATTCGGGATTGATCGCGCGTCAAAAAAATACTGGAAGGACCGAAATTGTGTAAATGAACCAAGAAGCTTGAGGTGGCTCGTTGCATGAGGCCAGGAAGTGGTGGCAACCATCCAAACAGATGAATATCTTCAGAAGCACGAGGTGTAGCCGTACATGGAAGCCTGAAATGTAGCTTGAGATGCAGAAGCACGAGGTGTCGCAATATCTACAACCGAAGCATGCTGATCGACATGTAGTGACCCGTGTGTCGCAACGCATGCACTCCAGCCATAATGAAATACATGTGGACGTGAGTGGTGTCATCCTGCATGTATCTGAGACATGCCTCACGACATGTGTGCACATATGTCGCCGCGCATGCGATCGGAAGCATGCGGGCTGACACACAGTCGCTCGGATGGCGCGATATTATTGGTCGAAGCTTTCTATAAATACCAGCACCCTACCTTCAGTTTCATTCATCCTTCTCACACCAAAAGCACTCCTAAAACGTGGCTAGGTAGAGAGAGTGAAAGAAAGAATTCAGATTGAGGGTTTAGTCTTTTCTAAAGACCGATATTGTACCGAGAAGGCTAGTGTTGTCCAATTGGCGATTCTCTTCGATTGTGAGGCGGACGCCATTCAAGCCAGTCATATACTTTCATGATCAAGTGGAGGTGCTGTCCAAGATCAGGTTATGCATACGCTCTTCCTTTGCTTTATGGTAAGTGGATAACCTTATCGATAAACGGTCATGCCTTGGTTCCTTCCTGGAAACTTCCTTGTCCTTTGGTAAGTGGTATATTCCTCAGCATCTTCTCACTCGCCCAAACCTTCCTTGGATAGCAAGTCTTTGCCTTTCCTAAACCTTCCTTGCCTCACACGTTTAGATGTTGCCTTGGGTTACGCGTCTTGGTCATTTTTGGATCTCTTGATGTGCCCTAACCTTCCCAAGACTCAAAACCATCTTTTAAGATAAAATGGTTGAGTCATAATGTTTCTGGGTCGAGTTTGGTCCGTACGGATCCGTACGGCCGTACGACCATCCGTACAACTCACCCAAACATAGACCATTTGATCTCTTCTCTTCACCAAAGCTGCCCAAGGTCTTCCCTAGACTTCTCCTTGATGTTTCATAGCCTCTTGTACACTTAGAAGCTGTCCACAGGCTTCTACATTCTTGTTGCACAAGATCTTCTTCACACCATCAATCTTCTTTCACTCCATCTCATCTCCTAACTCATTCATTGTCATCTCTTCAAGTTAACACTCCCCCTCAAGCTTGACTCTAGTGATCCTAATTCAAACTTGGAACCTTGAAGAGCTTCCTCATTAAAAACCTCACAAAGGAAAACCCTTTTGGAATAAAACCTTGATGAGGGAAAAAGAGTAAAGTCCTCAAGGCATAGGGATTGGCCAGTGGGTCTTTGTGTCTTGGATCATTGTGATGGACACAAACACCCTGGCTCATGGTCTAACTGTGGTGTAAGTCTAATATGACTTGGATTGCTTACCACTAACTCTTCTTGAGCTCATCTAGCTCATCTCCACAATGATCTTGGTTTCTCCCCCTTTCACCCAACCTCTTGTTGGGTTAAGTGCTCAGATGACCAGATACACAGCCTTGGTTGCTTCTTATTCTTGAATAACCACCAAGGACTCCATCTTCACAGATCATTGAAGCTTCTCAATACTCCCCCTCAAGCTTAGGACTGAGTTTTTAGGAAGACCCAAGCTTGGAAGGACAGCTTCGTGATCTTGATCAACACACAACTTGACACTCTCTTCTTGAACTCGCCATCTTGAATGGAATGCTGGTAGATGCCTCAGCCTTCTCTTCAACCACCTCACTTCAGAAGCCCCATTGTAGTGTAACCTTCTTCTTCACACAGCCAGGAGTGTTCTGACTACTCCCTTGTTTAGACTTGCCAATGTATAAACCCAGATGGCTTCATCTTCTATTCCTGGGGAAATGGTGAGGAGGAACCAAGTCTTGAACTTAGATCATCAGGTAGCTCACGCAAGTCCCAACCTCAAGCTTGAATTGAGTCTAGGTTCAAGCTTGAAAGTTAGCCTAAATGAGCATCCAAACCAGGAGCACACCACCCCAACAGCTGCGCTTAAATCACTGGTCCACCTCCATATATTCAGCTTCAAGTACCTCAGGTCACCGGCCTCCTCAAGCTTCAGTGATGACCTTCTCTTGTGCATCTTGATGAACCAGGAGCACATCACTTCCAACAGCTGTGCTTAGTCTACTGGCTTCATGCACAAGTACCAACAACTCTCCACTTCCTCAGCAATCAGCATTGCCTTCCTCTTTGTTCTGGATTGATGTTGAACAAGAGACACTCCTTGTGAACCTGAAACAACACTCAAACGCCAAACAAGATAAGACACACTTGCATTGGGATCAAACCTTGACTAATCATCAAGTTTGATCACCATTGTCACAAGATTTGCACTTAGACAGCATCTCATTATCATTGAGATCCATCTAATGCAAGCTTACCACTCTCTAAATGATATCACAAAGAAATTAGGAAACCATTACCTGCCTTAAACAACACTTAGACTTTAGTCTAGGTGTCTCAACCTTAAGGCAGTCCCAATGACAATAGTATGCAACAGCCTTAACCTATTCTTTTCATGAATGCAATCCGTATTAGATACAACTATCTATCATCCTAGCAAGACATCCATTTAGAACAGAGACTAAGCATCAATGTCATTTCCAAATACCAGACCCAAATGCTTTAATTTATTCAGTTTCTATTCATGTATGCAAGCAGATTGAGAACATGCTTTCTACTATCATGTCAAGCAACATTTAGAACTGGAGTAAGCACTTTAAACACTCAACCTTTCAAACGAGATTCATCTAAAACATCTTGGGATAGATTATAAACATTCATATCTAGCAATCTTAACACATCCTCAGGTCTCAAACACATCACACAACACATTCAGTTCATAAAGTATCAAGCTTTATACAAGGGACAGTAGGTTCTTACAAATAGAGAACTAGTGTTAGTTCTTTGACCAACTTTGATTCATGGCAAGACTAGGAGCTCTTGGTTGCGACCGAACACCTCCTTGTTCCATGGACCTTGCCTTGGTCTCTCCATGCCCAAATTACCCACCTTTCTTCATACTTTGGTCGCCCCCACCAGTAACAAGGTGAAAGCTTTCACCATTCTTCTTGGTCTTTAAATAAGAATACACGTGGACTTGATTTGATGGAGAGGGTAGCTAATCTACTCCATAACTTCCAGATCCGAGGCCCTCCTTTCTTCTGGACGATATGAGAGAGTATGGGACTTCAAGAACACCTTCTAGGATTTACGGATGAACTGGTTGGAAAAGAGGTGACTTTCTGGGTTTTAATGGCATTAGAGAAAGCTTTGTTCTTTTTGGAAGCTAGACACCAAGTTCTGATGAACCTGGCTCTGAAGTCGAGGTACTCCACGTATTACCAGGGTTGCCATACTACGCAGGTTCATGTAGCCTAGTCGTTGATGCCACAGTTCAACACTGTCGTGTGAGGATTGGGCAGGGAAGGCGTTTATGCATTTAGTCTTCTTTTCCCACATGTAGCAGTTGTTGCCGGCTCTTACTCCTTGCCGAATCGTAACCCCATGTGTGTTGATGGCTCGACACTCTTTTGCTGTGAATAGAACTGAGAGTCCCTCATTACACAGTTGACTCACGCTGATCAAGTTAGCCTTCAGTCCTTTAACGAAGTACACGTTTACCAACTTAGGTAGTTCACTATCATTTGTAGTACCTTTCCCTTTGATAGATCCTTGTCCTCCATCTCCAAAAACAACCTTCCCACCTTTCACATTTTTCAGGTTATCCAGATACTCAGCATTGCCCGTCATGTGCCTTGAACAGCCACTGTCAAAATACCATGGTTCTTCTGTATCATCATCCTCTGTAACAAGAGCTATGTTACATCGTAAGTCAGATCTTGTATTAGCTGAAGAATATAAGTCTGCCTTCTTCATCCATACTCGACTTGTGTTCCCAATTCTCCAGAACTTCCGTTGGTTCCATACTTGCCTGACCTTCTCCAGATATTTCTGACAGAACCGTTTGTAATGACCAATCTTCCCACAAAAGTAGCACCCACCGGTTTGGCTTGAAGGACTTATTGTCTCCGATTCCTTGACATGATCAAATCCTCCAGATACGAAGTTGGTCACACCTGTGGTATGGTTTGATCTTCCAGTGTAACCCAGCCCCATGTGAGAGTTCTCTGTTCTGCCTTGAGACAGAATCTTGTCGAGCTGTTTAGTGCCTGTAAGCATCTTGATCTTCTTGTACTGCTGATCTAGCTCCGATTGTAGTCCAATGGTTATTTTCTTCTCAGCCATCACTTCCTGTCTGAGCTCTTCAGTTTGTTTGGCAAGAAGTAGTTTCTCTTTCATCAGACTCACACTTTGCTTGGCTAGCTCAGTCTCCTTTTGGAGTTCTAGACGCATTTTCTCCAATTCTGCCTCAAGACTTTCCTTAGCTTTCTCAAGTGCTCTATTCTCAGCTCCGAGTCTTAGTACCGTCTCTCGAATCTCTCGGTAGCTCTCAGTTAATTCTTTCTCCGATTCACTTTCACTTTCTGAGTCGGATTCAAATTGAGTGATGCCCAAAAACGCCACAAAGTTGTTCAACTCTTCTTCACTGTCGCTGTCGGAGTCACTGTCGTTGATCCCGATCATCGATTTCTCTTTCTTCTTCTTGTTGTCTGATTCACATTCAGCTTGAGTATTACCAAACCCTTTGCACCCAAAGCATTGAAACTCTCATCTTTTTGCTGTGGGGCAATCAGTTTGCACATGGCCATATCCCTTGCACTCATAGCACTTCACATCTGATTTCTTGGCATTCTTGTCAGCTTCAGTAGGTTTGGGTTTTGAGCCGAACTTCTTGTAGGACTGTCCTTGTTCAACTTTTCTGAGTGCTCTATCAAATCGCCGTACAAGCAGACTTATTGGATCGTCACCTACTTCATCTTTTTCAACTGAAGCTAGTGCAATTCCTTTTACCTTCTTTCCACTGTCTAGCTCCTTCTCATGCGCTTGCATCATACCCACTACCTCATCGAAGCTTATGTCATCAGTGTTGAGAGCAACTTCCATAGCTGATTTGTGACCTCTGAACCTTTCAGGAAGACACCTCAAGAACTTTTTCACCAACTTCTTCTCTTTGTACTTCTTTCCTAGTGTGAGGGCTTCTTGAGACAATGAGCTTAGCTTGGAACTGAAATCCGCAATTGATTCATTTTCGTCCATTTTTAGATCTTCAAAGCGAGTATCCAGCATGTCTCTTCTTGAGCTTAGGACCTTTGTAGTTCCTTCAAAGTGCCTTTGGAGAATGTCCCATGCTTCTTTTGCTGACTCACATCCCTGAATCAGTTCGAACTGTTTCCTTGCTACACTGCAGTGGATGGCCGTGAGTGCTCTTGCATTGAACTTGGCGAACTTGTTCTCATCATCAGTCCACAGTTCATCTGGTTTTGATTCATCTGTACCATCTTCACCTCTCGCCATAGGGTGTTTCCACCCAGACTCGACTGCCTTCCATGCTAGTGGATCAATACCTTTGATCGTCCCCTTCATTCTGGCTTTCCAGAACACATAGTTTCCTACTTCCAAGATGACCTTGGAGTGTGCCACTAACTCTTTGAAGTTGTCCATTCCGCAGGATCCTTACCTGTTTAAAAAAACACAAGTACCTGCTCTGATACCAATTGAAAGTGCAAGAGTAGTGCAATACAGCAACTAGAACACACAGTAATGCACGAGTAATCTTTCCAAGAATTTCGACTAGATAAATCCTTTTAAAAGTAACGCACAAGTTCTTTTGAAAAGCAATTCTCAACCAAGCTCAAGAACACCTTGACTTGTTGACTAGCCTAATCAATTCAAGACTTACCACAGTCATTGAATTGCTTCTAATCCTTAGAACTTTTGTCTCACCTTACTCGGACTAACAAAACTCTATCTAGCTAAAAGCTCACCCCGTGTGTGTGTGTGTCGACTACAACCCCGTCTACTCTCTCTTTATACCTAGAGAGAAAACCCTAAAGACTACCCAATGGAAACTTTCCATTTTCTGTTTCAGCGAATAAGAAAACCTTCTTCTTTTGTTCATCGGTTGCTTATTCTCCATTTCTTTTCCTTAACGCACATGCCTGGATACATATCTTCACATTTGTATTAACGGCTCCTTCCTTTTCTTGCTCAGCTCTTGACTCTGTGTCTCACCCAGTAGTTCATGTCGTACTGCATGAACTACTTCATCTTCGTCTGCAGCATGCATCTTCAGAATTCACGTGATCTAGGTTAAGAAATCAAACCCTAAACCTTCTAGGGGCTCTGATACAACTTGATACGGCATTGGAGAGGTTGTCTCTCCCACGAATCACTTCAAGGAGGGTGGAATGGATCCTAAAGATTTGAGACTCTAGGATTGACGTGATGGACTTCAAACCTAGGCTGCGGAAGACTTATATGTTGTTTTGCTACAACTATCTACGAGGGCAACCTCGCTTTGTTGATGCCTGATGGACAGTCACATAAAAAGAAGAGTATTGTTCCTTGTGACGGATGGATGCTCAAACAATATGAACAAGGTTGACCACATCAGGATGAGGGTAGAAGCCTCCAAAGAGACAAAAAAAAAACAAAAGCTTGGGTTTTTATTAATAAAGTGTGTAGTTACGTTATGTGCAGAGCTTTGGCTTATTAAGACACAACTAAACCTAAAACCTATTTCTTACTAGAAAAACCTACTCCTAATCTAACAAGGAAAACCTAAAACCTATTTCTAATTGATTTTAAGAAAACCATAACCCTAGTATAAAAAGGAAAACCTAACTTTAATGGGTTTACAATTGGTTGATGTTTGCAATCTTTTGTTCGAGTAATGATCATGTCCTGGTCGTCCATCTTCTTGAGGTCAAACTTCCTTCTTTTTGACGGTTGATCCAAGTAGTTCAAAGGACGTATCAAGAGCTCAAAGCTTTTCCCTATCCGATATTTCATGGAATAAGCCAATAAGCTCTACGTTTTGGCCATTGAACCACCTTCTTAGCTTAGACCTAACTAGTTCACACATGATCTTTAAATTCTTAGCTTTGAGGCTGATCCAAATCGCATCATCCTCTCCTCCTTTAAAAGGAATTGACCTCAAATCCAGTCCATCTAACAAGAGAGAACCGTTCATACTCTGCTCCAAATGTGTTGTTCCTTTAGCTAGTGTGTTGCCATAGCTCATATGTACCTTTGAATCTCCAAGTTTCAGCAAGCTTTTCATTGGATGTTCAGGTAGTCGAACTAGTCCAATGTGGCTGAGTAAGAGTTTGTCTTGATCATCCCTCAGTGTACCACGACCCCACCTCTTATTAACTGAAAAATAATGCTCCTTATGGGCTGGTGTACGAGTTGTATTGCCTCCTTTCTCCCTTTTAATCTTTGGTTGGTCATAACCTTTACCAAGTTCTAGCAGCGTCCATCTCAGATTGTCTTGATCAGTTTTGTAACTAACCAAGGACGCGACTCCCTTATGCTTGTTGGTAGTTCTGGTCACACCATCCTCTCCTCCTTCAAAAGGATTTGACCTCAAATCTTGTTCTTGAAAGATGAATTGGACTGTATAAATTCAGATTCTTGGTTGTTGCTCTTAGGACCAGGGTGTTCCTATTGCCTATATGCACACACGTCCCTCCTCCTGGCTCAAAGACATGGTTTTGAAACCCCTTTACAAACCTCAGATTTGCCATGAGAATATCCTGAATCCATACACAAGGACTGATCAGAAAATCACAAGAAAGAAATTTAATGATATCACCTTTTCAACCAAAGTTGTAAGTGCCAAGTCATGTGCTTTGGTGGTTCACAAAATAATCTCTCCTAAGCCTTTCATAAGTCATAGACGTGGTTACTGAAAGCTAGTTGGGTTTTCTTTTGTTTAAACTAGTCAGCCAAGCTACTTTCTTGACAATGAATAATCGCTTCTGTTTCTGTGTCTTTGTCCTCTCCTTTGGCTGTGATTGATGACTCTTTTTTGGTAGGTTTAAGCCATGCTTTCAATCCTTTTTTTATTGATAGGTCAGGGAAAATATAAATCAGCCCATCCATTTTTGTTTGTGGCTTAGACCACGTCCCATACTGATCCAAAACAAGTCGCATTGTTTCTTTAGATCTTTCTTTTTCAGGTACTTCAAGATCAGGAGGTTTAAATCTCTCATGGTCTGGTCTTGTTGGTTCGAATACTATCAAACCCTGGAAGGCTTGAGTCAAGTCTCTTTTGAGGTAATCTTGGAATCGTTGGTTAGCCAAGTAAGCCAAGTATGCCTTGTGTGCAATCGGAATGAGTTGATATTCTCTCTGAAGCTCAACATGCATGTCGTTTCTTTTCTTCTTTTGCAACAACTCTCTTGTTGCTCAGCGCATGGCCTTCTTCTCAATGATTCCCTTACTTTCAAAAGAAGATATAGAATTTTGCTTGGTGTATGATGAATTCAAGTGATCTAGGTTAAGAAATCAAACCCTAAACCTTCCAGTGGCTCTGATACCACTTGATACGGCCTTGGATAGGTTATCTCTCCCACGGATCACTTGAAGGAGGGTGGAATGGATCCTAATGCTTTGAGACTCTAGGATTGACGTGATGGACTTCAAACCTAGGCTGCAGAAGACTGAGATGTTGTTTTTCTACAACTATCTATGAGGGAAACCTCGCTTTGTTGATGCCTGATGAACAGTCACTTAAACAGAAGAGTATTCTTCCTTGTGACGGATGGATGCTCAAACAATATAAACAAGGTTGACGACATGAGGATCAAGGTAACCTCCAAGGAAACAAAAAAAAGAAAGCCAAAAAAGAAAGCCAAAAGTTTGTGTTTTTATTAATAAAGTGTGCAGTTACGTTATGTGCAGAGCTTTGGCTTATAAAGACACAACTTAAAACCCTAACTAGAAAACCCTATTCCTAATCTAAAAAGGAAAAACTAAAACCTATTTCTAATTGGTTTTAAGAAAACTCTAACCCTATTCTAAAAAGGAAAACCTAACTCTAATGGGTTAAAAAGAAAATAGAAATACACCTAAATTAAGTAAACCAACCAACTTGAACCAAGATGGTCGATCATTCTATTTCTTGGGCTTGAAAGGCCCTTACTTAGCCATCTCCATCTTGAATTCGACCCAAGTTGCTTCTGATCCATTCCACTTGTTCCTTAGGCCCATTGGATCAATGCTAATGATCTTCCTGGCCCAAGAAAAGCTCTGGTCCATATGCGTATGCTTTACCTTCATTGTCGACCATTCCACTCTCTCCGAGCCGTCTATGTTGCAATTGGTTGATGTTTGCAAGCACTTGTTCGAGTAATGATCATGTCCTGGTCGTCCATCTTTTTGAGGTCAAACTTCATTGTTGTTGGCGGTTGATCCAAGTAGTTCCAAGGCCCCATCAAGAGCTCTCAGCTTCTCTCTATCCGATATTTCATGGAATAAGCAAATTAGCTCTAGGTTTTGGCCATTGAACCAAACTTTAAGCTGAGACCTAACTGGTTCACACATGATCTTTAAATTCTTAGATTTTAGGCTGATCCAAATCGCATCCTCCTCTCCTCCTTTAAAAGGTTTTTTTCATCAAATCCAGTCCATCTAAAAAGATTGTACCGTTCATACTCTGCTCTAGATGTGTTGTTCCTTTAGCTAGTGTGTTGCCATTGCTCATGTGTACCTTTGGATCTCCAAGTTTCAGCAAAATTTTCATTGGATGTTCAGGTGGCCGAACTAGTCCAATGCGACTGAGTAAGAGTATGTCTTGATCATCCTTCAGTGTATCATGACCCCACCTCTTATTACCTGAAAAATAAAGCTCCTTATGGGCTGGTGTACGAGTTGTATTGCCTCCTTTCTCTCTTTTAAGCTTTGGTCGGTCATAACCTTTCCCAAGTTCTAGCAGCATCCATCTCATATTGTCTTGATCAGTTTTGTAACTAACCAAGGACGTGATCCCTTATGCTTGTTGTTAGTTCTGGTCACACCATGCTCTTCTCCTTCAAAAGGATTTGACCTCAAATCCTGTTCTTGAAAGATGAATGGACAGTATAAATTCATATTCTTAGTTATCGCTCTTTGGATTAGGGTGTTGCTATTGCTTCTATGCACACACTCCCCTCCTCCTGGTTCAAAGACAAGGTTTTGAAACCCCTTTACAAACCTCAAATTGCCCACGAGACTGTCCTGAATCCATACACAAGGACTGATCAGAAAATCACAAGAAAGAAATTTAATGATATCACCTTCTTCAACCTAAGTTGTAAGTGCCAAGTCATGTGCTTTAATTGATTCACAAAATACTCCCTTCTTAGCCTTTCTTAAGTAAAATACGTTGTTACTGAAAGCTGGTTGGGTTTTCTCTTGTTTCAAATGGTGAGCCAAGCTAGTTTCTTGACAATGAATAACCGGTTCTGGTTCAGTCTCTTTGTCCTCTCTTTTGGTTGTGATTGATGACTCTTTTTTGGTAGGTTTAAGCCATGCTTTCCAGCCTTTGTTATTGATAGATCAGGGACAGTATAAATCAGGCCATCCTTGTTTGTTGGTGGCTTAGACCTGGAAGGCTCGACCATCTTGGTTAATGTTGGTCGGTTTACTTAATTTAGGTGTATTTCAATTTTCTTGTAAACCCATTAGAGTTAGGTTTTCCTTTTTAGACTAGGGTTAGGGTTTTCTTAAAACCAGTTAGAAATAGGTTTTATTTTTCCTTTTTAGATTAGGAATAGGGTTTTCTAGTTTTGGTTTTGAGTTGTGCATTTATAAGCCAAAGCTCTGCACATAATGTAACTTCACACTTTATTAATAAAAACCCAAGCTTTTGGCATTCTTTTTGTGTCCTTGGGGCTTCTACCTTGATCCTCACATGGTCAAGCTTGTTCATATTGTTTGAGCATCCATCTGTCCCCAGGAAGAATACTCATCTGATTATGTGATTGTCCATCAGGCAGCAACAAAGCAAGGTTGCCCTCGTAGATAGCTGTAGCAAAACAGCATCTAAGTCTTCCACAACCTAGGTGTGAAGTTCGTCACGTCCATCCTGTAGTCTCAAATATTTAGGATCCATTCCACCCTCCTTTAAGAGATTCGTGGGAGAGACAGACTATCCAAGGCCGTATCAAGTGGTATCAGTGCCATTTGAAGGTTTAGGGTTTGATCCTAGAACACGTGAATTCATCATATACCAAGCAGTCTTCTATGTCTTCTTTTGAAAGCAAAGGAAACATTGAGAAGAAGTCTGTGCGCAAAGCAACACTAAAGTTGTTGCAAGAGAGGAAAAGAAACGAAAAGCAGGCTGAGCTACAGAGAGAAAATCAACTCGTTCAGAAAGCACACATGGCATACTTGGCTTATTTGGCTAGCCAAAAATTTCAAGATGACTTCAGAAGAGAGTTGACTCAAGCATTCCAGGGTTTGATAGTAGTCGAACCAACAAGACCAGACCATGAGAGATTTAAACCTCTTGATCCTGAAGTACCTCAAAAAGCAAGATCTAAAGAAACAAGGCAGCTTGTTTTGGATCAGTATGGGACGTGGTCTAATCCACCAACAAACAAGGATGAGCTTATTTATATTTTCCTGATCTATCAATTAACATAAGCTTGAAAGCATGGCTTAAACCTACCAAAGAAGAGTCATCAGTCACAGCCAAAAGAGAGGACAAAGAGACTGAACCAGAACCCGTTATTCATTTTCAAGAAAGTAGCTTGCCTGACCAGTTGAAACAAGAGAAAACCCAACCAGCTTTCAGTATCCATGTCTATGAATTAAGAAAGGCTGAGGAGGGAGTATTTTGTGAAGCACCTAAAGCACATGACTTGGCACTTACAACTTTGGTTGAAGAAGGTGATATCATTAAATTTCTTTCTTGAGATTTTCTGATCAGTCCTTGTGTATGGATTCATGACAGTCTTGTGGGCTATCTGAGGTTTGTAAAGGGGTTTCAAAACCTTGACTTTGAACCATGAGGAGGGACGTGTGTCCATAGAAGCAATAGCAACAGCCTGGTCCAAAGAGCAGTAACCAAGAATCTGAATTTATATTGTCCATTCATCTTTCAAGAACAAGATTTGAGGTCAAATCCTTTTGAAGGAGGAGAGGATGTTGTGACCAGAACTAGCAACAAGCATAAGGGAGTCACGTCCTTGGTTAGGTACAAAACTGATCAAGACAATCTGAGATGGATGCTGCTAGAACTTGGGAATGGTTATAACTAACCAAATCTTAAAAGAGAGAAATAAGGCAATACAACTCGTACACATGACCATGAGGATCATTATTTTTCAGTTAATAAGAGGTGGGGTTGTGGTACACTGAAGGATGATCGAGACATAATCTTAAAAAGCCACGTTGGACTAGTTCGGCCACCTAAACATTCAATGAAAAGCTTGCTGAAACTTGGAGATCCAAAGGTACACATAAGCAATGGCAACACACTAGCTAAAGGAAAACACATCTGGAGCAGAGTATGACACTTCTATCTTGTTAGATGGACTGGATTTGAGGACAAATCTTTTTAAAGGAGGAGAGGATGATGCTATTTGCATCAGCCTCAAAGCTAAGGATTTAAAGATCATGTGTGAACCAGTTAGGTCACTGCTTAAAGTGTTGTTCAAGGGCCACAACGTGGAGCTTATTGGCTTATTCCATGAAATATTGGATAGAGAGAAACTGAGAGCTCTTGATGCGGCCTTGGAACTACTTGGATCAACCGTTAACAACAAGGAAATTCGAGCTCAAGAAGATGGACGACCAGGAAATGATCATTACTCGAACAATAGATTGCAAACATCAATAACTTGTAACATGGACGAGTTGGGAGAGAGTGGAATTGTCGACAATGGAGATAAAGAAGAAGCATATGGATCAAAGCTTTGCTTGGTCCATGATTATCATTAGCATCGAACAATGGGCCTAAGGAACAAGTGGATTGGATCAGAAGCAACTTGGGTGGAATTCAATATGGAGATGGTTGAAGAAGGGCCTTTCAAGCCCAAGAAGTTGAAGGATCGACCCTCTTGGTACAAGTTGGCAGGTTTACTTAATTTAGGTGTATTTCTATTTTCTTGTAAACCCATTAGAGTTAGGTTTTTCTTTTTAGACTAGGGTTATGGTTTTCTTAAAACCAATTAGAAATAGGTTTTAGTTTTTCCTTTTTAGATTAGGAATAGGGTTTTCTTGTTAGGGATTTCATTTCTTTCTTTATAAGCCAAAACTCTGCACATAATGTAACTACACACATTATTAATAAAAGCCAAAGCTTTTGGCCTTTTTTTGTCTCCTTGGAGGCTTCTATCTTGAACCTCACGTGGTCAAGCTTGTTCATATTGTTTGAGCATCCATCCGTCACCAGGAAGAATACTCTTCTTTTATGTGACTGTCCATCAGGCATCAACAAAGTGAGGTTGCCCTCGAGATAGCTGTAGCAAAACAACATCTAAGTCTTCTGCAGCCTAGGTGTGAAGTTCTTCACGTCCATCCTAGAGTCTCAAAGCTTTAGGATCCATTCCACCCTCCTTCAAGTGATTCGTGGGAGAGACAGCCTATCCAAGGCCATACCAATTTTGATGTTTGGACTGCTCCTTATTTATCTAGAGAAAACTATAAGTATTTTTAACATTCATATATGAAAAATTCAAATACACCTGGATAACACTTATTCAAACAAAGTATAGGGTGCTTGATGCATTTAAAAAATTTCAAGCTTATGATTCTGACCATTATGATGCCAAGCTTAAGATTTTCATATCAAATAATGGTGGGGAATACACAAGCCATGCGTTCAAGCAACATATAGCTAAACATGGGATCCTGCATCAGACAAGTTGTCCCTACACTCCTCAGCAAAATGAAGTGGCAGAAAGGAAGAATAGACAACTTATGGAAGTAGCTAGATCCTTAATGTTTCAAAGCAATGTGCCCAAGAGGTTCTAGAGTGATGGTCTGATGTCTGCTTGCTATCTAATCAATAGGATACCAACCAGAATCCTATAAAACATGTCACCCTTTGAGGTTCTGAACAAAAACAAGGCAGCTCTCAACCATCTACGAGTGTTCGGATGCTTGTGTTTTGTGGTGGTACCTGGGGAAATGAAGAATAAGCTTGAACCAAAGAGTACTAGAGCTATGTTCATTTGGTACTCCACATCGCAGAAGGGATACAATTGTTTTGACCCAAAAAGAAGTGTCCTGGTGTCAAGGGATGTGAGATTTGTGGAGTTAAGAGGATACTATGAAGAAAGAAGCTGGGACGATCTAAAGGACCTATCTCAAGCATCTCATAAGCCAGCAAGCCTTAGGATAATTCTGGAGGGTCTTGGGATCAACTTAACCCAGGATCAGAAGAGGCATGGAACCCCAAGTCTACCTGAAGCTGAAGAAACATCCACCTTGATCATGAGGGGGGAAATGAGACTGAAGGTGAGACATATGAAGGTAGTCCTGGAACAGGGACACATAAAAGGAGTCCTGATCAAGAAGGATAAATGAAGATAGGCAGACTGAAGACTTTGAACCTGAGGAAGAGAAAGAGGGTTTGGAAATGAATGAAGACCAGGCTGAACCTGCTGTGGTCCCCTTGAGGAGAAGTACCATAGTAAGGAAATCTCTATCAAATTGGGTCAAGACCAGAGTGTACTACAATGCTCAGGCTGTAGCTCATCGGAGTCAAGCAGTTTGCTCATTTGGTGAGTTCCCTAGTGAGCATTGTGCCTTCATGACCAGCCGGGGTGAGATTCACATACCAAGATCATATGAAGATGCCATGACTGATAAAGAGTGGAGGGACTCAGTTACTGATAAGGCTGATGCTATGATTAAAAATGATACTTGGTATGAGAGTGAACTACCAAAAGGAAGAAGGCAGTATCAAGTAGATGGATCTTCACAATCAAGTACTTGCCTAATGGAAAGACTGATAGGAAGAAAACCAGACTAGTTGCTAGAGGATTCACCCAAACATATGGAGAGGACTACATAGATATGGTTGCACCAGTTGCCAAACTACACACCATTCGAATGGTCTTGTCCATTGCAACCAATCTTGAATAAGGTTTGTGGCAAATGGATGTGAAGAATGCCATTCTTCAAGGGGAACTGGATGATGAAGTGTACATGGATCCTTCGCTAGGTCTGGAAGGTCTAATCAAGCCAGGAAATGTGCTAAGGCTGAAGAAGGCTATCTATGGTCTAAAGTAACCCCCAAGAGCTTGGTACAACAAGTTGAGCACCACTTTGAATGGGCGAGGCTTTAGGAAGTCTGAGGCTGAGTATAGGGAAATGCTGAAGTTAACCAATGAGAAAGTTTGGATCAAGGGGATACTGAAGCACTTGAGCATTGAGAAGACAACGCCAATGACCAAGCAGCCATCCACACTGCTACCAACTCGGTGTTCCATGAGAGGACCAAACACATTGAGGTGGATTGTCACAAAGTAAGGCAGATAATAGGCCAGAGAGTTATCTTACCATGCTTTACGAGGAGTGAAGATCAGTTGGCGGATGTGTTAACTAAGGCTGCAAGACAGAAGACCATTGAGTCCATTCACACCAGGCTTGGACTCCTTGTTCTCACTCCCAGCAACTGATCCCCTCAGTCATGGGTTCTTTACTCTTTTTCCCTCATCAAGGTTTTATCCCAGATGGGTTTCCTTTGATGAGGTTTTTAATGAGAAAGAACTCATGGACATTCCAAGGTTGTCCAGTCCCTATGGCCAAGCTTGAGGGGGAGTGTTGAAATGAGGAGTTGAATGTATAGAAGAAAGAGGTCTAGGGTAGCTTGTATGGAGAGAGGAAGAGATAGGAAGCTTAAACAGAAAATGGGAAAATTGTACGGACGATACGGACTGTACGGCCGACAATACGGACCACTCGACCAAGTTCACTTTGGGATCGACCTTAGACTAAATTTGGGTAATGTGAAAAATATGGTAATGTGTACGGAAAAGCCTTAGTCCGTACAAAATTGTTACCGTGGTTAGAAGGAGAAGGAAGGAGACTTACGATAGAATGGTCGAAGACTACTCCAAGGAAAAGCTTTGGTGTGGTTACTATCTGAGGATAAGATACAGCAAGGACGGAGACCGTTTATGCTTGGTTCTCTCATGGAAGACTGAATTTGAAGCTATATGAATTGCTGCCTGGCTATCACAATGCATGGTGATTGGCGTCTTGGTCTATATAACAAGATCATTAAGCAGTCCTTTGATCCATACAAGTTCATTGGTGAGCTTCCTCATTGCCCTATACTCAGCATCAACACTTGAGCGAAATACCACCTTCTGCTTATTGCTTTTCCAGGTTACCAGATTGCCTCCAATGAAGAGGAAATAGCATGTTGTTGACTTTCTATCTACACGATCACCTGACCAATCAGCATCATAGGACCTAATATCTCAGAACTGCCATTACACCCCATCAAAACTCATTGGCCAGGAGCACCACTTAGGTATCTTACACCCCATCAAAATTCCAGTGATGGACCTTTGGAATTTGCATGTACTGGCTCACCTGGTTCACAGTAAAGCAGATATCAGGTCTTGTTATAGTTAAGTAAATTAGCTTACCAACAAGTCTTCTGTATTACTTTGGATCCTCATAAGGTTTGTCTTCAAACTCCCCCTCTCCCAAGAATTTGTAGCCATCTTCAAGTGGAGTCTTTGTTGGCTTCTCTCCAAGCTTTCCTGCTTCTTTCAAAATATCAAGTGTGTACTTCTTTTGGCTTAAGAAGAGCCCCTCTTTAGAGCGGAATACTTCTATTCCAAAGAAGTACTTTAGTTCACCTAGATCTTTAGTCCCAAATACTGATTTTAGAAATGCCTTAGTGGATTGCATACCTTCTTTTTCACTCCCTCTGATGATGATATCATAAACATACACAACGATGACCATTACACCTTTATGGCTGGAGAGAGTAAAGGGGGTATGATCAGCTTCAGACCTTGTGAATCCTCTTCCATCAGAGTTGTTCTGAGTTTGAAGTACCAGGCCCTTGATGATTGTTTTAGTCCATTGATAGCCTTCTTCAATCTTAGAACATTCCCTAGTTGGACTAGGTGTTCTAAGCCAGGTGGAGGGCGCATGTAGACTTCATCTTCCATTTCTCCTTGGAGGAAGGCATTCTTCACATCCATTTGCCATAAGTCCCATTCAAGATTTGTTGCAAGAGAGAGTACAATCCGGATGGTGTGGAGTTTGGCTACTGGGGAAAATGTCTCTATGTAGTCTTCTCCATATGTATGGGAGTAACCTCTTACTACCATCCTTGACTTCTTCCTCTCTGGCTTTCCATTGCTCAGATATTTGATGTTGAAAGATCCATCTACTGGTGACTGCTCTCTTTCCTTTTGCTAACTCATATTAATACCAGGTATCATTGACAACCATTGCATTGATTTCTTCACCTAAAGAGTCTCTCCATTCCTTGTCTTCCATTGATTCTTCATAGGACCTTGGAATGTGTTCATGATCTAGCTGACCCATAAGCACTTGATGTTCTTCTGGAAATTGAGCCAAGGAGCAGACAACTAAGTTGGGATGTGCTACATCCTGACTATTGTAATACACCCTTGTGTTAACCCAATTAGATGGGTCTTTCCTCAGTCTTGTACTCCTTTTAAGTGGTTGACCTTGGTTCTGTCCTTCTTGCTGCTCTTCTTCTTCTTGAACTTGAGGAGTTTCTGGTTCTTGTGCACTCTCCTGATCATGAACATCTGAACCTTCTTGCTGTGCTGGTTCTTATTAATTCCCCCCCCTCTCAAGATTAGGATGAGTGTCCTCAGTGGCTGGTGGTGAAGGAGTGGTAGGTGCCTCCTTTGCATTTGAGTGACTGATGCCAAGACTCTCCATAATTATCCTCAGATTGTTGGCCCTATCCGAGGGTGCTTGAGACAAATCCTTCAAGCTATCCCAACTTCTTTCATCTCTAGACACTATAACCTTCCTAGTCTCTGGAACATAGCACTTGTAGCCTCTCTAATTCGGTGAATACCCAATGAAGATAGCTTTGACACTTTTAGCTTCTAGTTTGTTTCTTAGGTCACCTAGGATCAACACAAAACACACACACCTATACACACGCAGAAGATCAGTAGAGGGATAAAGTTTTGGTTAATACCTCATGTGGAGAGACAACTTGGAGGATTTTGGTAGGGATCTTATTGATTAAGTAGCAAGCAGTGATCACATCATCTCCCCAAAATCTTTTGGGAACATTGGAGTGAAACATCATGCTCCTAGAAACCTCCATTAGATGTCTGTTCTTCCTTTCTGCTACCCCATTCTGCTGTGGTGTGTATGGGCAACTCGTCTGGTGTATGATCTCATGCTTGTTAAGATGGGCTTTGAAAGCATTGCTCGTGTATTCCCCCCCCCCATATCCTTTGATTGCAGTAAGGTCAACCAAGTGTATTTTGATTTGTCATCTATGAAAGTAACAAAATACTTATGGGTTTCTCTGGATAAACAGGGTACAGTCCACACATCAAAATGAATAAGATCAAAGAAACTTTCATATATAGTCATAGATTTAGGGAAACTCGATTTGCAATATTTTCAAAGAATACAAGCTTCACAACTATCATTCTTAAAACAGATACTAGGCAACATCAAGCTCAGTGCGTGAGTGAGGCTGTCCCAGTCTAGCATGCGACATTGCATTTTTAGGGAAAACATGAGATGAAGTAAAAGCATAAGATAAATCAGATAGACATTTGGTGTCTTCAAGCATATACAAGCCCTCCATGGTCACCCCTTTGCTAAGCAAACTACTTTTCTCAATTTACTCGTCGAACGGGCAAATTGAACCTCGAGAACCGTCCAACTCACCGAACGGGGGAGTTGGTCGGACCACGCTGTCCAACTCGCCGAAAGGGCGAGTTGATCGGCCTGCATTGGCCAACTCGCTGTTTGGATAGTTGGTCGGTTCTCGAGGTTCAATTTGCCCGTTCGACGAGTTGGACGTCTTGCTCGGCAAAATTTTTTGTCCTATGAGTTGGATGATCGAGTCTTCTAGTCGTTTCGTCGTAATGCCGTTCAGGGATACGTTTACCCGAGGTCATAAGACAAACTATCCCTGATGGCTCATTTATGCAGATTGTTCCTTTGTGGTCCGCCGAGATTTAACCGTGATTTTTTCCCTTCCCTTTTTTGAGATATTATCTCTTTTTTTTCACAAAGGGCGCATTTTCCTGGTTGGTTTCTGACGTTGATTCCGTCGTAACTGATTTTAACCCCAAAAGAAACCATGATGCATTCCCTCATTAAAACCTTAGCTTGGAAAACCCTCTTGGGATAAAAACGAAGCCAAGGAAAAAGTGTAGAACACCTCATGGCTAAGAGGATCAGTGTGATGAAAGATCCATGAGCCCAAGTTTGGAATGTATGAACTCACAGACCTTAGTGCTTGCTGCTTTTGATGAAGATGTCTGACAATTGATCTTCACTTCTAGTATAGCATGGCAATATAATTTGTTGCTCCAGAGCTTGTCTAACACTGTGACAATCCACCTCAATGTTCTTGGTCCTTTCATGGAACACATTGTTTGATGCTATATGAATGGCTGCCTGGTTGTCACAGTGCATGGTGATGGGAGATGTCGCCTCAATACCCAAGTCCCTTAGTAGGTTCTTGATCCGAATGAGTTCACTAGGAAGCTACCTCATTGCTCTATATTCTGCCTCAGCACTTGAACATGATACCACCTTCTATTTCTTGCTCTTCCAAGTGACTAAGTTGCCTCCAATGAAGATGCAGTAACCTGTTGTAGACCTCCTATCTATTCTATCACCAGCCCAATCTGCATGAAAAACCCCACAACCTATGTGCTTTTGGTGCAACCATCCATACTCCTTGTCGTGGTGCTTCTCTTAGATATTTCAAGATCCTCTCCACCATGTTCCAGTGATGTATCTTGGGTGATTGCATATGCTGACTAACTTGATTGACTGCAAAACACACGTCTGGTCTAGTGATTGTAAGGTAGATCAGATATCCAACCAATCTCCTATAGGGTTTGACATCTTCATCGGGTTTTGTCCTCAAACTCCTCCTCACACAACTCCTTATAGCCATATTCTAGTGAAGTTTTGGCTGCTCTTCCGCCTAGATCATATGCCTCACTAAACAAATCATGTGTGTACTTCCTTTGGGATAAGAACAGCCCTTCCTTAGATCGACATATCTCAAATCCAAGGAGGTACTTTAACTCACCCAAGTCTTTAATATCAAAGGAAGTCTTAAGAAAACCATCAGTTAAGGTGATTCCTTCCTTGTCAATGCATGTGATGATGATATCGTCCACATACACTAGGATCACGACAATTCTTCGTTGACTGGTGAGAGTGAAGAGGGTGTGATCAGCTTCAGACTTCACAAAACCTCTTCCATTGAGAGTCGTGTTGAGCTTGTGATACCAAGCACTTGGTGATTATTTCAATCCATATATGGTTTTCTTCAGTCTAAGAACATTTCCAGGTTTGACAAGGTGTTCTAGTCAGGGAGGCTGTCTCAGTAAACTTCATCTTCCAACTCTCCTTGTAGGAAGGCATTCTTCACATCCATTTGCCATAGATCCCAATCGAAGTTGACTGCAAAGGAGAGTATGATCCTTATGGTGTGTAGTTTGGCAACTGGTGCAAAAGTATCAAGGTGGTCTTCACCATATATCTGCATAAATCCCCTTGCAACTATTAAGTTGAGGTGAATAATGAGGGTAAAGGAAGAAGAAGGAAGAAGGAGATTTGTGTCGATCATGTCCGTACAAGGCCGTATCCGTTCATGTCATGGTCGACCCAAACCTTGACCAAAAGTTAAAATGGTCATTTGGGTTAAAAGAAAGTTACCTTACCGGTTGATCTTTACCACTTACCTTGGTATCTGATGGAAAGGAATGAAGAAGGAGTCTTGGACAGGCTAGCAAAGCTGGAAAGTGATCAGCATCTTACCAAAGATGCTGATACCCTTCTTGTGGCTCTCCTTGGTCTATATTTGAGATAGGCGCTCCCCCTCTATATAAACATTATGTTGAGTATAAGTAACAACATACAGTTCTGGGTTTCTCTCTACTCCTTGGCCGAAATGAATCCTTAACACAAGTTCATACAAATAACTCTCTAATCTCTCTATTCTCTTCATTTCTGTCTAAACCAATCTCTCTATTCTCTTATTCTCTAAACATTTCATGGAATCAGAGCCAGGTTAGTGATAATCTGGGCTCGTTTTCTTCATTTTGAGGGTTAAAGGTCAAAGCTTTTTAGAGATTTAAGGGAAAGTTTGAAGACTGAGGCTTTCTAGCGAAGAGATCTGAAGACTTTTTGGGTTGTTCATCTCAAAGTCTCAACCATTTATTGTTTCTAATATCGGGTGTTCTTCCGCTTCATTCAAAGACTCAAGCTTTTCCAAATATGGATAATTCAAGAACAAGATGGAAGGAAACAAGATGTTGGCGATATCAGTGACCTTAAAGGGGAGTAAGAACTACCTTTTATGGTCAAGGCTGGTGAAAACTGCTATTGGGACGAAGGGTTTATGGAATCACATCATGGATGGACTTCCAAAACCAGTTGCTAAGGAAGAAGAAGGAGTTGATGAGCATGCTCTGGCTGATAAGAACACGTTGGTTCAAGAAGACATGACTGTTGTCACTGTGCTGCAAGCTTCTCTTGAGACTTCAATCCTTGAAGCTTACAGCTATTGTGAGACAGCAAAAGAACTATGGGATACACTCCAAAAGGTCTATGGAAACACATCGAATTTGACCTGTGTGTTTGAGGTGAATAGAGCTATCAACACTCTTGTGTAGGAAGAGGTGGAGTTCACCAAGCACTTAGGGAAGTTTAGAGCTCAATTGTCTGAATCGAGATGTTGAGGACAAGTACAATGGATCAAGAGATCACCATGGAAAGTAGAGAGCAAGATCGAAAGTAGAGATCAAGATCAAGTCTTTGGCGTGCTACTGACCCTGAATCCGGTTTACAATGACCTGATCAAGCACATCTTGAGATCATCCAAACTCCATCCTTGGAGGAAGTGTGTGCTCAGATCCAGAAGGAGAGGGATCACATGGATTGTTTGGAGGAAGAGGTGACCTATCCTTAGCAAACGAGGCAGAAGTCACTCAAGCTAACAAGGCAGAAGTCACTCAAGCTAACAAGGCAATGCACAAGCCTGAGGAAAAGAGGTATGGTGAGGATAGAAGGTTTGGAGGAAACTGTGATCATTGCAAGAATTCGGGTCACAAAAGGAGTCAGTGCTGGATCCTTCATCCCCACCTCAAGACAACCAAGTTCATGAAGGAGAGGGAAGGAAGAGCTCATCTTTCCAATGAAGCAAGTGAATCTGGTCCTTCTGGAAGTTGGTCTACCATGCGTCAATGTGAAGGGAAGACCATGGCATCTCAACAATCTTCAGCGAAGAACATGGATCAAGAGCCCATAAGAAGGTACGTCATTGATGCCCTCATCAGAGCTTTTAAGGAGAATAGTAACACACTCGGAAACACTCTTGGTTACTATCATACTACTCATAGATTTTCTAAGACTCTTGATTAGTAAATGCTCTAGGAGAATCACATAGATCTTATACTGCTGCTGGTGTTCTAACTAAACCTTTAGTGGTTGATTCTGGTGCCTCTCATCACATGATTAGTGACACCAGTCTTAAAAAAAAATATAGAACCTACTTATGGTCATGTGATAATTGCAAATGGTGATAGAGTAGCAATAAAAGGAATAGGAACACTGAACCTTTACTTCATATATTTTATCTGTCAAGAAATGCACTACTAATTTACAACGAAAGTTATCTTTAGTCTTAATGATGTGAAGTTTCAGGATATTGAGAGCAGTAAGTTGATTGGGAAAGGAGTAACCAAGGTAGATCTTTATATGCTTGAAGACATTACTTCTGTTTCCAGTTCTAGTTACTCGTTTAGTTCTGTTTCTAGTTCTAGTTACTCATTTAGCTCTGTTTCTGCTCCATATAATGATACATTGTGGCATGCTAGATTAAGTCATCCCCACGTTAGGGATCTTAGTTTAATGTTATCAGGTGTCATGTTTAAAAACAATGAGTGTGAAGCATGCATTTTTGGTAAACATTGTAAGACAGTCTTTAAGAAATCGAGTACTATCTATGAAAAATGTTTTGATCTTGTTCATTCTGATGTTTGGACTGCTCCATGTTTATCTAAAGAGAACTAGAAGTATTTTGACACATTCATTGATGAAAAATCTAAATACACCTGGATAACACTCATTAAAACTAAGGATAGGGTGCTTAAGGCATTTAAAAAATTTCAGACTTATGATTCTAACCATTATAATGCCAAGCTTAAGATTTTTAGATCAAATAATGGTGGGGAATACACAAATCCTGCATTCAAATATCACCTAGCTCAACATGGTATCCTGCACCAGACGAGTTGTCATTACACTCCACTAGAGAATGGAGTGGCTGTGAGGAAGAACATACACCTCATGGAGGTGGCAAGGTCGATTTTGTTGCAAACCTATGTCCCAAAGTGGTTTTGGAGTGATGATGTGATGTCTCTTGCTATCTTATCAACAAGATACCAACCAGAATCCTAGAGGATCAGTCTTTATTTGAAGTTATGAACAAGATCAAGCCTTCTCTGGATCATCCAAGGGTGTTTGGATGTCTTTGTTATGTACTAGTGCCAGGATAAATGAGGAACAAGTTGGAGCCTAAGAGTACTAAATCCATGTTCATCGGCTATTCTACAACTCAAAAGGGATACAAGTGTTTTGGATCCCCTACCAAGGAAGCTATTAGTATCTCGGGATGTCAACTTTTGGAGTCCAGAGGATACTTTGAAGAGAAGAGCTGGGAAGATCTTAAGGATCTAGCTCAATCATCTGACAAGGCTGCGAGCCTTAGGATGATCATGGAAGGTATTGGGATCAATCTATCCCAGGATCAAAGGAAGCAGAATATGCCTCAACCACATGAAACTGAAGAATCATCCCACCTTGATCATGAGGGGGGAAATGAACCAGAAGATGGTGGTTATGAGGACGGGAACTCTGGAAGTCCTTATCAAGATGTGATGGGAACTGAGGAAGCCATTGAGGTAAATGATCAGAGGGAAAGCTCTGTGCCTGAAGAATAATGTCAAGAGGATCATGAGGAAGTAGTAGAGCCAGAGGTAGAAGTTCCATTGAGGAGGAGTACTAGAGTAAGAAGGCACCCATCCAACTGGGTGAACATTTAGGTCTACTATAATGCTCAGGTTGTTGCCCACCCTAGTCAAGCGGTCTGCTCCTTTGCTGAGTTTCCTAAGGAGAATTACGCATTTATCATCAGCCTTGATGAGAGTCAGGTCCCAAGGTCTTATGAAGAAGCCATGGAAGATATGAGTGGAGGAAATCAGTGGGTGATGCAGCAGGTGCAACGATTAAGAATGAGACTTGGTATGAGAGTGAATTTCCAAAAGGGAAGAAGCCTTTCTCTAGTAGATGGATATTCACTATCATGTACTTAACAAATGGGAAGATAGAGAGGAAGAAAACAAGACTGGTTGCAAGAGGGTTCACTAAAACCTATGGAGAGGATTATGTGGATACCTTTGCAGTTGTGCCAAAGCTTCATACTATCTGGATTGTTTTATCTATTGCAACCAACGTACAATGGAACCTATGGCAAATGGATGTGAAGAATCTTTCTTGCAAGGAGAGCTGGAAGAAAAAGTTTATATGTATCCTCCTCCTGGTCTTGAAGGTTTATTGGCACTGTCTGATGTATAATCCCATGCTGAGCTAGATACTGCTTGAATGCTTTACTTGTGTACTCTACACCATTATCTAACCTAAGATTCTTGATTTTGGCACTTAAATTGTTGAGGACATGGGTCTGGAAATTCTTGAAAGCTTCAAGCCTTTGTCTTTAGACAGGATCAGTGTCACCCAAGTGTACTTAGACTTCTCATCAACAAAGTTCACAAAGTATTTGTGATTTTCTCTAGACAGACATGGAGCAGTCCACATATAAGAATGAACAAGGTCAAAGCACTTCTCATATATTGTACTTGACGTTGGAAAGACTGTTCTACAATGCTTCCCCAAGATACACGCTTCATACTGATCATTCACAAACACCACACCAGGAAGCATTACGTTTAGAGCTCTAGCGTGAGGATGTCCCAATCTGGCATGCCATGTAGTGCCATCAATTCCCAGAGAAGTACTGATCATACAGATAAAAGAAGATGGCTATGTTCTTTTGAGATGTTAGAGTTCATCATGACTGTGTCCTCTTCCAATTACCTGCCCTGTGTTTTGGTCTTGAAACTCAATATCATCAGGTCTGATGACTACTTGACAGCTCAAATAATCATTAGCCTTCCTTACTGATAGCATGTTAGAAGTAAACTGAGGCATATACAAGGCAGATGATTCTCTATCAAACAACCTAAGGTTCCATATTCCTTCTATCTTAACCTTATCTCCATTGTCTATAATTCCATTCCCCGAGGCTGGCTTAACATCACTAATCAGATTCCTATCACTAATCATATGGTGACTAGCTCATGAATCTATAATGATAGGTTTAGAGTTTGTACCCGCCTTCTTAAATGAGATATAACTTTGGCTGATTTGATGAAGTCATTCAAATCACTCTTGGTTACTGAGTCATCAGTTTTGATAGCACCAGCTTCACTTCTCCACGCTCCTTCTTCAGTTGAGTTACTACAAAAGGTAGAATACATGGTCTGCCCTTCAAATGTCTGATGCTCAATCTGGTTGAGAAAATTCCTGGCCATCTTTTATCCATCTTACTTTTCTTCTGACTCTTCCTTTTCTATTTTGTTTCTTAGCCCTCTTGTACTCATAAAACAACTGTTTCACATTTTTCCCATTCATGCTTGACGTGTTCCTTTTAGGCTGACCTGACTTCATTTCCTTCTCAAAGAGTGTGTGAGTAACTTGTTCTCTCTCGATAAGCGCACACACATCTTCTACACTTGGGAGCTTGTCTTCTCTAAGAACATGCTTGATCAGCTGATTGTATGAAGGCTTTAGAGTCAGTAGCAAACTAAAAACCATATCTTGCTCTTGCTTTTCTCTTAAGACTTCAGGATCACTAGAAATTGGTCTAAGCATATTATGGTCTTCAGTAACATGTTCCCAAAGACATCTACCTCCAAGAGCAGTCTTGACAAGTCTTGACCAACAGGTAGTTAACTCCATTGAGAGTAACATGAAAAACCACCATTTTTGAATTTTCCATCAAGATCAGTTCAAGAACCAAGAACAACTATTATCCAGTGGGTACAGAAAAAGATTTCAAATTTTATCAGAGTAAAAATGAAAGACTTTTGCAGAATAATTGAGAGAAAAAGGTTTCAGAAGCTTGTTTGCTTTGATACCATGTGAGAATATGAGATTTAGAGAGAGTTTACTTGCTGGAAACTGAAGAACATGAAGAACGAGAGGAGAGAGAGAGAGAGAGAGAGAGAGAGAGAGAGAGAGAGAGAGAGAGAGAGAATTCGAAATTTAGAGAGAGAGAAGGAGAGAAAATGTTTTTCCTTGTTTGACCAGTTTCTGATTACAACATATTTAAAAAGAAACAAAAGGGGCAAATTTATTCCACCAAATAATAAACTAATGACTGCTGAAGTAGGACAAGGAGGCACGTCCAGCCTTGTGATAGTGACCTCTCAGCCTCTTCTCTCCTCCTTAGACCAGCATGTGAATTTCTCTTGTCTGAACTCCCAAACGGCTCCCTCCTCTTGTTTTAATCATTCTTGAGCTTCTGAAATCCTAGACAAGATATTTATGCACGCCACCTCTGTTGCTTTCCTTTCACACCAAGTTAGGTTGAAAGATGGGCTGTCCGTAAAGATTGTATGGACCAAGTTATTTTTTTTGATCCGGATGCACTCCTTTGTATCTCAACATCTTCTTATTGATTCATCTCAACAGAGGTTTTCTGGAGGAAGGTTTTTAACGAGGCGACAAGACTATTTCTCATATCTCCTAGCTGATTGATCTTGGTCCGACCATATGAAGAATTATAATATTTTATACTAAGTTTTTATGTTATGTTTTATTCCGAAAAACCTTGGTCTTTGTTTAGTTTCCAAGGGAGCGTGTCTCTTTATTTTTCTTTCTAGTTTCTTGTGCATGTACAAGGCTTCTCCTTTATAATTTGTTCGTGAACCCCTTTGGTGTGATCCTGGTAAAGCTTAAAATCAATGGATTGAAGCCAATGTATGGGTCAGCTATACCACTGATCATGGTGCAGCTTAATGGACAGTTTCAAGGTCTCATTGGAATGATATATGAGGTTCTAGATAGTGAAAAGAGAAGATTTCTTGGTACAACCAGGAATGTAGAAGTCTCAGATGGGAAGCTGAAGGTGCTTAAGTTGGATGAATCAGGAAGTTATGTTGAACAGGACGAGTCTGAAGATGATGAGCTGATTGAACTTGAACTAGGTGATAAAGGTGCATTCGGATGGACGATAAACAATTCAGAAAATATCAGCAACGTACCTGAGCTTAAATTGAACTATGATGATAAGTTTCCACGTCCAACTGGATCTTTAGAACAAGGAAATCAACGCAGTAAGGTGCTGGAATGGGCTAGGATTAGAGTTGGGTGAAATAAGGCCTATTCGGCCTAAAAGGAGGATTGCAACCAGAATCTTGATCCACATACTTTCTTGCCGGGCCAACAGCATGTGGAGGATCCAAATCCAATCCGGAGACACTTTAATATTCAGTTAGTCTTGTGCCATCAGGAAAAAGGAGGAGAGTTCCAAGAAGAACCAGCTTGTTGGTTTATTTCCTTTATTTGTAATTTCAGTTTTGTAAACCAAGTTTTGATCGGATTAGGAGTAGTAAACCAATCTTAAATTGGATAAGGACGTCCTAAAAAAATATGGTTGAGGATTAGGGATTTATTTTAGGCCTTATGAGCCTTTTTCACGTTCTGGTACTCAATCAATCGACATTTTTATAAAGACTGCTTTTTGGTGCAAAATCAGATTGTTCTTGAGACTTTGTCTTTTTTTTTCACTTAGATGGACGTGTCTTATAACACAGAAAGGAAGAGTGATTTTTTGTGATCCATCCTAGACACTAATAAGGGTTACCCCTCTTCCTTTAAAAGTTTTTTGTCCTCAAATCCAAGCTCTGTAGGAAAATAAAATCATACACAATCAGCTCCATTGCAATAGTTCCTCTGGACAGTGTGTTGTTGGTGCTGCTTTCCATGTTTGCCTCTCCTCCACGCTCAAAAACAAAGTGTTCTAAATCTTTCATGTGCCTTAGGTGATCCATTTATGTGTTGCCTTTGCAAACAACACTTAAAACACAGATATCCATCTCCTTGTTTAGGTTAGACCTGCCTGCTACTTTTTGTACTTCTATCCAACACAATCTTTTCCAGTCCTTATCCCTGAACATATCAACATGTGTTGTTGACTTATGGTGCAGCCTTGGATAGGAAGACCTCGTCCCAATCACACTTGAGGTTGGTAGGGCGGATCCTTGAGCCTGAGAAGCTCTTGGAGGTCGGGTGAACTTCACAAAAGAGATATAGACTGATCCAGTGTTGCTTAGCGACTCCTGAGACACAGGTGCACCCTGCTTCATGTCTAGGATGTATCACGGAAGCTCACGCTACCTAGTGTGAAAAAGAAACTTGTTCACCACGTGAACAATGAAGGGAGGTCCCCAAAGGGACAAGTTTGAAAGCCAAAAGCTATGGTTTTATTAAATGAAAGCGTAAGTTACAATATGTGCTGCTTTTGACTTTATAAAGACAAGACAGAAAAGCCTAACTAGAAAACTCTATCCTAACTCCAAAAATAAAAACCAAAACCTATTTCAAATTGGTTTATGAAACCTTAACCCTAATCATAATCCTATTTGGTTTAGAATTACAAGAAATCATAAATACACCTCAGCTAAGCCAACCGGCCAACTTAAGCCAAGCTGGTCGATCCTTCCATTTATTTGGCTTGAAAGGCCCTCTTTCAGCCAACAACTTCTTGGGCTCGTCCATGAACACTTCACCACGCGCTTTCTCTCTTTCTGGTCCATGTAGCACGTGAGTGAGATATTTAGAGAGCAAGAGTAAAGAGAAGAATCCGAGAGAAAGAGTGAAGAGATTCAAAGATTTAGAAGAGAGAATGCTTGAGTTTCATGATGAACAAGAGAGAGAGAGAGAGAGAGAGAGACTTGAAATGTTTGCTTGGTTTATTAATCTGAGAATGATTACAATATATAGAAAGAGAGAGCTTTACAATGGATACAAGAGGTTTGGATATCAAAAGAGAAACGTGGATGCCCCAAGGGGAAGGGAGCGCCTTGTTTGAATGCATGGCTGAGGTTGCTTGATGCCTTTGGCATCTTGACCAGATGTCTTCTCCTTTCCAGATCGAGCCAGCCTGTCTTGTTCATGCCTTATCTTCTTCCTTATATGCGAGCCTCTCTTCTTTACCGGGTGACCATCAAGTTAAATGTTTTCACCTTTCACTCGTTTACCTCAGCTCCCTTTTCTTTCTTGGAACCCAAGTTTATCTGTGACCTGTACAGATGGAGATATGTATGGCCAAAGGCAATCCATACAATTTTTCCCTATTTTTGCACAAGACCAAAAAATGTTTTGGTTGAGTCTGAACAGGTTTTGGTTGAGTGGTCCGTACAGTCGGCCGTAAAGTCTGTACGGTCCGTACACCTTGCCCTAACCTTGCACCAACCCTTCCTTGATACCATTTATCAGCCTAAGTAACTTCAATCCCTCTTCTTTATTTACTTAGATCAACACTCCCCCTCAAGCTTGACCATGTGGAACAAGTCAAGCTTGGAACACCATGATATCTTCCTCATCAAAAACCTTACCAAAGGAAAACCCTTTTTGGGATAAAACCTTTGATGAGGGAAAAAGAGTAAAGATCTCACGAGGGGAGTAGTTGTTTAGAGTAAGGTCAATGAGTCCTAATTAAAATGTTTGGAGATTAAGAGAATAGAAAGATTAATTTAGACAGAAATTAAGTGAATAAAGAGATTAGAGAGTGATTTGTATGAACTTGTGTGAGGATTTCATTTCGACCAAAGAGTAGAGAGAACCCCAGAAATATATGCCTTATTTATGATATGAGTGTTACAATATATAGAGAGAGAGTGTACAAGGGTTTTAGAGACAAGGAAGAGCTAAAGTTGTGGACCAGAAGAGAGGGGGAGCGTGTAATTCAAAATTCGACCAAGGGGAACCACTCAAATAGCATCAACATCTTTGGGAAGATGTTGGTTTGCTTTCCAGCCTGTCCGAGCCTTATCCACTCTTCCTTTTCAACGGATAGATCATAGTAAGTCAAGGTAAGCTTCCATTGTTACTTTTCTTTTACCCGGATGAATTTTTACCTTTGGTCAAGTGTTTTGGGGTCTACCATGATCTGTACGCATGTACGGACATGGTCGACACAAAACCTCCCCAAACCTTCTCACCCTCAGTATCCTCTTCAACCCAACACTTTTACAATCTATTAACTCTTTATTGCACCTCACCTTAACACTCCCCCTCAAGCTTGACCATGTGGAACAAGTCGAGCTTGGAAGGCTATGAGGTGTTCGTCATTAAAAATCTCACCAAGGAAAACCTATTGGGATAAAACCTTGATGAGGGAAAAAAGTAAAGACCACATAGTAGGGGATTAGCTAATTTGGGTTAGATCAATGAGTCCAAAACAACTATGAATGGACTCCATTGTCTTCTGCCTAGCTTCTTTAGTAAACGCATCTGCCAACTGATCCTTACTTCTTATATAGCATGGCAAGAAAACATTTTTCACGTGAACAAGGTTTTAAGGTCCCCAAAGGGACGAGTTTGACAAACCAAAAGATTAGAATTTGTTAAAAGAATGTGTAAGTTACAATATATGTTGCTTTTGGCTTTAAAAAGACAAGAAAGAAAACCCTAACTAGAAAATCATATCCTAACTATAAAAGGAAAAACTAAAACGAAATTATAAGCTAAAAAGTCATAATCCTATTCCTAATGGGTTTAGAAATCCCCACATACTACTGTTAGTTAGTTTACTTAAATAAGAAAATCTCAAATACACTAAACAGTACAATTCGACCAAGTAAAGCCCAAGGGGGCCAATCCTTCTCTTTATGGGCTTATAAGGCCCCTTCAACACCTTAGGCATGTCAGTGTTAAAGCCCAGCTCGTCCTTGATGTACTCCTGGTCCAGTTTGCAAACAAAGAGATCCTTCTTGATCCATAGAACACTCTGCTCTATTGAACTCTGATGAAAACCGCATCTTTGTCCATTATCTATGTGTTCCTTGCTATCTGGACGCCTCTCCTTCTTGATATCATGTAATACATGCTGATGCAATGTATGACCAAGTATAACAAAGGATGCATCATGAGTAACCTTTGTCTCCTCTCTGTCCATTATCTCTCTGATCAGGTCAATAAAGCTTCTATACAGCCATTAGATTGTGTCTTTATGACTCTGCTACGCGCTTCATAGTTTATCTTCAAATACCTAAGGTTGAGGCTGGTCAGGATCGCACTATCCCCTCCTCCTTTAAAAGGATTTGTCCTCAAATCCAAACAATCTAAGACAAACATATTCATATCCTGCTCCTCATACATTGCTCTGGCTCTAAAGACCCTTAGCATACAAGATATCTCAGAAAGTAATGCTGGCTCTTCATGACTGACTAAGTGTGGAAATGAGTCTGAATAATGAAGAGGTTGAGGTTATGAATGCATCAAGAAAAAACAAGGAAAAGAAATTAAGTGAGGTCGACCTGTCTGTACAAGGCCGTACAAGGTCGACCGTACACTTCTAAATCAAGCAGAAGGTATGAGCGTCTAAGGAGGCTTTTCACCCGGACGAGTAACTTGGCTGGTTAACTTGGCGAGTTACACTTACCTTCCAGCCGTTGGAGAGGATAAGGTTCGCGTCGATAGGCTGTCCAAAGCTGGGAGCATCTGGTCCAATATTCCAAGATGCTCCAACGATCAACTCCTCTCGTCCAAAAGTTCAAATGGACGTGCCCTTCCTCTTTGACCGGCCACGTCTCTCCTTTGTTTACCTTAGATCAAGTTGTAGCTCTTCCCCTATATATATTGTAATCCTCACTTGAAATAAAATTAAGGAGACTATACTCTCTTCTTATCCATTTCTCTCTCAAGTTCCTTCTTTACTTTTCACTGGTCCTAATTCACAGTCTCATCATTTCTCATCCGTCATCCTCCATTCGACCATTTCTTTCTTATTTACAAAAACTCTTATGGTATCAGAGCAAGGTCGATCATATTCCATAAACATGTTTCAAATAGGGTTTGGAGTGATGCAGTCATCTCTACTTGCTACCTGATCAACCAAACCCCCACAAGAATCCTAAAAGATGTCTCTCTATTTGAGGTCCTCAACAAGTCAAGCCATCTCTAGATCATATTCGGGTGTTTGAGTGCCTTTGCTATGTTCTGGTCCCAGGTGAACTGAGATACAAGCTTGAGCCAAGGAGTTCTAAAGCAATGTTCATTGGGTACTCCACTACTCATAAGGGTTATAAATGCTATGACCCACTGACAAGGAAGGTTTCAGTCTCTAGAGATGTGAAGTTTGTAGAAGGAAGAGGGTACTATGAAGAGAGCAAGTGGGATGACCTCAAAGTTCTCTCTTGTGACCCAACAGACCGAGCTACAAACCTAAGGATCATCCTAGAGAGTTTAGGTATCAACATGTCCCAGGATCAGGAACCTAGCCGACAACCAACTACAACACCTCAAGAAACCAGAAATACTAAAGATACCCAGGTTGATCATGAGGGGAGAAATGAAGAAGATCTTGACCAGCAACAGGAAAGATCAGTCCAAGATTCAACTAACCATAATCAAGCTGTTTCTCAACAAGAATAGGTGGGGAATAGTAGTGGAGAAGAGTCAGAAACAGCTGCTCCAGAACCTGTACCAGAATCTTAACCACTAAGAAGAAGCACCAGAACCAGGCATAATCCTTCTCATTGGAAGAACACAAGGGTGTATTACAATGCTGAAGTAGTGGCGAGTCCTCTTGGAGGTACATGTTCTTTGGCTTGCTACCCAACTGAACATCAAGTCTTCATAGGAGTACTGAATGGAGAAGAAGTCCCAAGCAGTTATGAGGAAGGAATGAAGCACAAGGTGTGGAGAGAGTCAGTGGGCAGTGAGAGGGATGCTTTGATCAAGAATGGAACTTGGTTTGAAGCAGAACTACCTAGAGGGAAGAAAGCTGTCACAACGAAATGGATTTTCACCATCAAGTACAATGCGGATGGTACAATTGAGAGACACAAGACTAGACTGGTTGCCAGAGGATTCACTCAAACCTATGGTGAAGATTACTTGGATATCTTTGCACTAGTGTCCAAACTACACACTATCCGCATTGTGCTATCTATTGCAACTAACCTAGAGTGGGGTGTATGGCAAAAAGAATGCCTTTCTCCAAGGAGAGCTTGAAGATAAAGTCTACATGCATCCACCATCTAGTCTTGAGCATTTGGTGAAGCCTGGAAATGTCTTCAGATTGAAGAAGGGGATCTATGGTCTTAAGCATTTCCCGAGAGCCTGGTACAACAAGTTGACCACTACCTTGAATGGACAAGGCTTCTTGAGATCAGAACTCGACCACACACTCTTCATTCTCAAATCACCCTCATGTATTATAGTCCTCCTTGTTTATGTTGATGATATCATCATAACAAGGAGTGAAAAAGATGGTATTCAATCTACTAAAGACTTCCTTAAATCTATGTTTGATATAAAGGACTTCCTTGGAATTGAAATATGTCGATCCACGGATGGATTGTTTCTTTCTCAAAGGAAGTACACACTTGATTTATTGAAGGATGCATGTAAAACAGATGGGAAACCAGCCAAAACACCATTGGAGGACGGATACAAACTAACACTTGAGGTGGAGATTGAAGAGAACAAGCCATTTGAGGATGTCAAGCTATACATGAAGATAGTTGGGAAGCTGATCTACCTCACTATCATTCGACCAGATATTTTCTATGCTGTGAACCAAGTGATCCAGCACATGCAAACACCCAAGATGCATCATTGGATTATGGTGGACAGGATACTAAGGTATCTAAGTGGCTCACCTGGCCAAGGAGTCTGGATGGGCTGTAACAAGAGCATGGAGCTGGTTTGATATTGTGATGCAAATTGGGCAGGAGATAGAGTGGATAGAAAGTCGACCACATGGTATTTTACATTCATTGGAGGAAACCTTGTTACTTGGATGAGCAAGAAGTAGAAGGTGGTGTCCTGTTCCAGTGCGGAGGCTGAATATAGGGCAATGAGGAATTTGTCTAGTGTGCTGGTATGGATCAAGGGGATCCTCAAAGATCTGGGCATTGAAGTCATCACTCCCATCACCATGCACTGTGACAACCAATCAGCTATTCATATAGCATCCAACTCGGTCTTTCATGAGCGAACCAAGCACATGGAGGTGGATTGCCACAAAGTCAGACAACTGGTGGTTCAAGGAGTGATCCTTCCATGCTATACCAGAAGTGAAGATCATATGGCTGCTTTTTTCACAAAGGCTGCTAGGCAAAATACAATCGAGTCCATTCATTCAAAATTAGGACTCGTTGATGTTTCTCAGCCATAGTCCCCTAAATCATGAAGACTCCACTCATTTTCCCTCATGAAAGTTTTATTCCATTGGGTTTTCTTTGGTGAGATTTTTAATTAGGGGATCTTCATGGATGTCCAAGCTAGATAGGTTCCCTTGATCAAGCTTGAGGGGAAGGGTGGAAATGAGGCTGAATAATGAAGAGGTTGAGGTTATGAAAGCATCAGGAGTAAACAAGGAGAAGAAAGGAAGTGAGGTCGACCTGTCCGTACAAGGCCGTACAGGCCGTACAAGGTCGACCATACACTTCTAATTCAAGCAGAAGGTTTGGGCGTGAAAGGAAGCTTTTCACCCGGAGGAGTAACTTGGCTGGTTAACTTGGCGAGTTACACTTACCTTCCAGACGTTGGAGAGGATAAAAAGCTGGGAGCATATTGTCCAAGATTGCTCCAACGATCAACTCCTCTCGTCCACGTTTCTCCTTTGTTTACCTTAGATCAAGTTGTATCTCTTCCTCTATATATATTGTAATCCTCACTCAAAATTAAATTAAGGAGAGTATACTCTTTTCTTCTCCATTTCTCTCTTGAGTTCCTTCTTTACTTTTCTCTGGTTCTAATATAAATTCCCATCAATTCTCATCCGATCATACTCCATTCGACCATTTCTCTCTTACTGACTAAAAATCTTGAAATATTTAAAGAATAAGAGAATAGAGAGATCGGTTTAGAGAGAAATGAAGAGAATCGAGAGATTATAGGGTTATTTGTATGAACTTGTGTTAAGGATTCATTTCGGCCAAAGAGTAGAGAGAAACCCAGAACTGTACGTTGTCATTGGGGTACACTGCTCAATACCCAAGTGCTTTAGGATGCCTTTGATCCATACTAGCTCATTTGCTTCAGCACTGGAGCATGACACCACCTTCTGCTTCTTGCTCTTCCATGTAACCAGGTTCCCTCCAATAAATGTGCAGTAGCCTATGGTAAACTTCCTATCTGCCCTATCACCAGCCAATCCGCATCATAGTAACCAACCACATCAATGTTGTTGTTGCATCCCATCCACACCCCATGACCAGGCAACCAATTCAAGTAGTTCAGGATCCTTTCCACCGTATTCTAGTGGTGCTCCTTTGGGATTTGCATGTGTTGAATCACCTGGTTCACAGAAAAACAAATATCAGGACGGGTGATTGTGAAATAGATTAACTTATCCACTAGCTTTCTATAAAGCTTGGCATCATGGAACAGTTTGTTATCCTCAATCTCCCCCTCACGAGGAACCTTGTACCCATCCTTCATGGGCATCCTTACTGTCTTTACTCCATGGGAATCCTTACTGTCTTTCCTCCAAATTTACATTTATCTTTGAAAAGATCAAGAGAATATTTCCTTTGGGACATGAACAATCCTTCCTTGGATATACAAATCTCAATCCCAAGGAAGTATTTCATTTCTCCCAAATTTTTAATTTCAAACACAGATTTCAGAAAATTTCAAACACATATTTCATTTCTTCCTTGTCACTCCCAATTATGATGATATCATCAACATAAACTAGGAGAACAATGATACCTGATGGGGAGACTAGGGGGAACAGGGTGTGATCAAGCTCAGACTTGTTGACGCTGATACACTAAAAATTCGATCTTGCTATTGTCAAGTTAACAGTTATAGTTGTTGTATTTGATATTCAATTCCCGAGGACCGTTTTACACCATATCTTATGAGTTTTAATTTCTTAGCTACAACTTTCAGATTTAACAGAGAACAAGGTAAAATAACAGAGGGCAAGGTACGGTTTGAGTTGTTTTTAATTTGAGGGAAAAGCTAGCCTAGGGTGATTTAACGGGTGTTAGATATCATTAAGCCACACAATTATTCAAGTTCGATTTAGGAACAAGCCCTACAACGAGATCAAGGGCTAGAACAGCCCACTATCGTGGCGCTTGTTCCTTTCAGAGAACAGCCTCAGAGACTACGCTGTCGCTTGTTCCGAATTCTGTCTATGAACAGTAACGATCCGGTTTATTTAGTTCATATTACATCCTAATATCTACTTTCGCTGATTAGGGATATAATACTTATCTAAACAGTTTAGGAAATCTATAACACGGTTAATGAATAGATGAAACCCTATATCTAACATAAAGTGGTCAGATTAATGCTAGCATTAAATTAGGTTTAGAATAAAGGCCATCAATGAACATACAAGTTATTTATGTGTAGCTTAAATAAATCTAAGACCATAACTCCCTAAACTAACAATATCGACTACTCAGCAATCATGGCAATAAAAACAAAAAGCAATTCTGAATAATACTCCATTAATCGAAATCGATAACCAAAAACAGGGTTCAAGAAATCTTCTCTAATCGCTAGAACAAGGTGAAGATTTCTCTCTCCCTTACAAAGTATTGAATCCAATCAAGTTTTGCTGAAAAGTATGAGAGAAAATTGAGCTGAAAGAGTCTACGTCTAATAATGGTCGTGCCTCCCTTTTATAAGGCTTTTTTGGCGGCTTGAAAGAGGAGAAAATATAATTAGGGCAAATCCCAAAAGATTATGCAGTTTCCTAAAATATCTCCCGCGGGGATCAACGCTCTGTTTGTTCTTTGGGTTTGTTCCACAGCCTCTTTTGTACCTGAAATGTCTCGAATAGAGTTGTAAGTACCCTATAATTGCATGAGAAAGATCAATAAATGAAATCCAAAGTATGCTAAAAACAGACTATATCAAATTCCCCCAGACATAGATCTTTGTTTTTCCTCAAACAATTTCAAGCATTAGAAGCGGCTAAACAAGACTCAAGGGGTGGGAACTCTCCTATTCTCAGTAACCATTCTCTAACCAGAAATCTCTGAACCATTCAAGCTGTGAATCTAGGACCGCACACCCTTACCAGAACACCCCTGACTGCTGTTCAAAATCAGCTCCACACTTTGTGTGTCAAACCTGCAATGTTACACCTTTCTAACAAAACTCCTTATATTCAAATTAAGGGTTGCGTGAGCATATCTTATCACAACACTAGACAGTGTAGACGACGCTAGGTATGAACATGCTTTTGCTGTTTGTGGGGCTGCAAATTTTAGTGGTTACCATTTTCTGTATAGGAATGTAGGGGATCACACAAATTTGTAAGAGAGGATGGATCCATTGATCTCCACAGCCTAACTCGTTTTGCTTGTTCTCCCCACCTTGATCTCTCAAACTTGTTCACCGCCGATATGTTTTCCCAATCAGAGACATTGTTTCTAAATTATATCTTCCTCTCCCAATCACCAATGGGAATTTATATAGATAACGTTTTTTTACTGAATAATTGAATAGATGATGATGATGATGAGAGAGGGTATTTACAAATAATGTTTGGTGCCTCTAATGGTTCTGATGCCCTTCTTTTGATTTTCTAAGTCTACTTGTTCCTCACTTCAAAGAACATTCGGATTGTCTTTCTGATTAGCTTGTTCTCATCGACTGCCTCGTTCTCAACGGCCTGATCTTTCTGCCTTTGTTTTCTTCACCCTTAATAAGTGATTCAATGCAGCAAAAACGACTTAAAGATGCGTTGATCCTTTCCTCTCTGACCCTTTTGCACACTTCTACACATATGACAATTAGAATAACATAATGCATGAAGGTGGAATAAAGGTTATGGGTTTTAAGGGTGGGAACCAGCTAAAAATGAGCCAGAAACTCAGGAACAACAAGATAGATGAAAGGATAAGGAGTCCTGAGTGTGATCTCGTTTCCCTGCTCTAGTGTTGATCATTCTAAGTATTTCAGTCAATATTAAGCAGAAGGCTTCTGGAGAACAAAGTGATATTGTCACGGTGTTCCAGGTCCTAATGTAGGTATTTTGTCACTGCTAAGGTCACTCGATAAGATAAATAAAAGAACACATAGGTTAGTGATCATCATAAAATAGGGTCCTAGTTCCCACAAAGTTAGACTGACTCAATAAATAAAGCAGACTCGATAGAAGCAAATAAGAAAATCCTAAAAACAAAGCATAAAAAATAAGTAGCAAAGCACACAACATAAGTGCCTCCCCCAGACTTACTTCACACCGTCTCTGGTGTGAAATAGAATCAAGGAAGGCCAAAAAAACAACTACACACTTACCAGTGGGTTGCCTTCCACCCAGCGCTTAGTTTGAGTCATTAGCTTGACTTGGGTTGGAGGATCAAGGGGAAGAGGAATCGCCTAAGGGAATTTCTTCACCTTCTGCGTTGGTTGTGTCAGCAAGATATGGCTTCAAGCACTGACCATTCACAACGAACTTACCTCCTCTCGTGTCCAACAACACAACAGCTCCGTAGGGTCTGACTTCCTTGATGGTGAAGGGGCCAGACCACCTTGATTTCAACTTACCAGGGAACAGCTTCACCCTTGAGTTGAACAGCAGAACAAGGTCGTTTGGTGAAAAATTCATGTTGATGATCCGTTTGTCATGATACACTTTTGTTCTTTCCTTGTAAATTTTGGAGCTTTCATAGGCCAGATGCCTAATCTCCTCTAGCTCGTGGAGCTGAATGGAATGCCTTTGTGATGCAGTCTTGATGTCAAAGTTGAGTAACTTCAGAGCCCAGGCTGCGTTGTACTCAAGCTCCAAAGGTAGGTGACACGCTTTACCATAGACCAGGTTGTAGGCCGTGGCCCTGATAGGTGTCTTGTATGTTGTTCTGTATGCCCAGAGAGCATCGTCTAGCTTGAGCAACCAATCCTTACGCGTTGTGCTCACTGTCTTATGAAGAATGCTCTTGATCTCTCTGTTTGAGACCTCGACTTGACCACTGGTCTGCGGATGGTAAGGAGTTGCTACCTTGTGCTTGACACTGTTTTTCTTCAACAAACCTTGAAAAACCTTATTGATGAAATGAGTGCCTCCATCACTGATAACCACCTAGGAATCCCAAATCTTGAAAAGATAATGGTTTTAAACATCTTGACCACCACTCTAGCATCGTTTGTGGGGCTGGCAAGCGCCTCAACCCACTTGGACACAGAGTCTACCGCGACCAAAATATACTCATTCTTGGATGACTTAGGAAAGGGCCCCATGAAATTTATTCCCCAGCAGTCAAAGAACTCGATATCCAAGATGAAATTTTGAGGCATCTCGTTCCCCATACTAATGTTCCCTTGTCTTTGACATGCGTTACACCTTGAGATGAAGGAGTGAGCATCCCTAAACATCGTTGGCCACCAATAGCCAGCTTGAAGTACCTTCGAAACTGTCTTGAAGGTCGCAAAGTGCCCAGCATAGGAAGAATCGTGGCAGTGATGTAGTATCTCAGGAATCTCTGCTTCAGCTACACATCTCCTGAACACTCCATCTTTGCTATGTCGATATAGGTATGGCTCATCCCAAAAGTAATGGCGAGCATCTCTCAAGAACTTCCTTTTCTCATTACTAACAAACTCCAATGGCTCTTTCTTAGCAGCTAAGTAATTTGCAATATCTGCGAACCATAGTAGATTTGGGTACCTCTTCTTGACCGCTGCTACGAACTGTTCTGGGTCGGGGGAACAAGCATCGGACAACAAGGTATCCCTTGTTCCACATAGGTTGATCGAGTATACGTCTTCCACAGGATGGCTTTCATCGACAGCAATTTGTTCCTTGATTTTCATTCTGGACAAGTGATCTGCAACACCATTTTCAATGCCTTTCTTGTCCTTGATTTCTAGCTCAAACTCCTGGAGCAATAAGATACACCTCAGCAAATGTGGTTCCGCGTCTTTCTTTGTCAACAAGTACCTCAAGGCTGTGTGACCAGTGTGTACTATCACCTTGGATCCAACCAAATAGGATCTGAATTTCTCAAAGGAAAAGACAATCGCTAAGATATCCTTCTCAGTGGTTGCATAGCGACATTGTGCTTCATATATGGTCCATCTTGCATAATAGATTACATGCATCTTCTTATCTTTTCTATGACCCAACACTGCTCCCACTGCAAAGTCACTGGCCTCTGTCATGATCTCAAAGGGAAGGTCTCAGTCTGGTGGTTGCACAATCAGCGCACTGATCATGGCTCCCTTGATCGTATGAAACGCGGTCAAGTAGTCGGTGTCAAAGTCGAACTTGGTCTCCTTGCAGAGGAACCTCGGGAGTGGTCTCGCGATTTAGGAGAAATCCTTGATGAAACTCCAGTAGAAACCAGCGTGTCCCAAGAAACTTCTGACACCCTTGACTGAGTTAGGTGGCTGTAAGCTCATCATCACCTCGATCTTTGCCTTGTGTACCTCGATCCCCTTTTCAAAAACCTTGTGACCAAGCGCTATTCCATCTTTCACCATGAAATGGCATTTCTCCCAATTCAGCACCAAGTGCTTCTCTTCACATCGCTGCAACACCCTTCACAAGTTTGACAAACAAACAGAAAATGAGCTCTCATAGACACTAAAATCATCATAAATACTTCCATAATATTCTCAATTAAGTCAGTAAAATGGACATCATACAACATTGAAACGTTGTTGGAGCATTACACAAACCAAAGGGCATGAGCCTGTAGGTGTATGTACCATAAGGGCAAGTGAACGTCGTCTTCTCCTTATCATCTGAATGCATGAGAATCTGAAAGAAACCTGAATAACCATCTAAAAAGCAGTAGTACGGATGGTTAGCCAATCTTTCAAGCACTTGATCAATGAATGAAAGTGGAAAATGATCCTTACGAGTTGCATCATTTAATTTTCGAAAATCAATGCACATGCAATGTGAAGTTACAGTCCTAGTAGGTATCAATTCATTTTTATCATTTAATATCACAGTGATTCCACCTTTCTTAAGGACTACATGAACAAGGCTGACCCATTTGCTATCAGAGATCGCATAGATCACCCCAGCCTCTAGAAGTTTCATTATCTCTTTCTTTACAACATCTTTTGGATTTGGAGTTAACCTCCTCTGATGTTCTATAGAAGTCATCGATTCATCTTCTAGATGTATCCTATGCATGCATAAATCAGGTGAAATTCCAAGAATATAATCTAGTGAATATCCTAATGCCTTTTGATATTTTCTAAGTTCACACAAGAGCAAGGCAATTTCCACATTGTTCAGTTTAGAATTAACAATGACAGGGTATGTGGAGTTTGGACCTAGGAACGCATACCTGAGTCCCGTGGGTAGGGACTTGAGTTCAACTTTCGGAGCCTTGAGCTCGCTCCATGGGTCCTTGAGCTGGTCGGTCGGAACAGTCGCTCTTGCTGGTTTGGCCTGTTCTCCTTCGCTTAAGCTTAGATAGGCGACCATCCTCTCCATGTTTTTGCAGGAGTCCGTCATCTTTGCATACCCAGAAGCGTCTATGTTCAAGATGTTTTTCTCAGCTTCAGCCTTGATCAGTGTGATTCCAAGTGAATCATCGGCTAGGACCTCCTCAATCATTCCTTCTGGAGGTTCCAACTCACCATTATCTTCATCCACAGTGAAAGCATGCCCATCCAGTATGGGTCTCTTCAGCAGTTTATTCATTTCAAACTTCATCAAGATGTCTCCTAGTTGGAGATTGATCCTCTCATTCCTCACATCGATAATTGCACTAGCTGTGCAAAGTAAAGGTTGTCCCAAAATGAGTGGATCTCTGGGTTCTTCATCAAGTTTTGCACCCCAAAATCGACTGGGATCATAGTATTACCGATTTGGACATTGAGATCTTCGAGAATACCTACTGGCAGCTTGATTGATCTGTCAGCGAACACCAAAGAGTCCTGGTCTCCTTGAACTTGGTAAATCCTAGATGCTTAGCAACAGAGTAGATCATAAGGTTGACACTGATCGAGATCACATAGGGAGCAGGCGAAAGTAGGCTCCCCAATCTGGACCGAGAGAACAAACTTGCCTGGATCACCCAGTTTCTTGATCACCTTGTTCTGCAGCACAACACATCATTCCTTATAGACCAACATCACTTCACTGTCCCCTGATACCTTTCCTGAGATCAACCCCTTCATCAGACTTCGCATTGAGGGCATCATCTGGATCGCATCAAGCTGAGGGAGTTTGATCGTCAACTCTTCAAGCATCTTCGAACACTTCATCTCCTCACGATCCCTATGAGATTTCTTAGCTGGAACAGGATAGGACACCTTAGAGGTGTAGACTTGAACATGAGGAGTCTCAGCATGTGTGACATACACTTTGGGAACAACCTCTAGGGGTTGTTCTCTCTTTTGTTCTCCAACTGGAACACCCTCTGTAGGTTGTTCTGTCTCCTTCTGCTTTCCTTTTTCAGCTGCAGTAAATCTTCTAGGTACTGGGTCCGTGAGTTGCTTTCCACTTCTCAGGTCAACTGCATTACAATTCCTGGGATTCTTATCAGTTTTTCCAGGAAGTGTCCCTTGCTGCCTCTTGACACTTTCAGCTATTTGAGCTAGCTGTACATCGATCTGCCTCATGTGGCTGCTCACAGTGTCATACTTAGTATTCACCTGAGTGAACATGTTGTCCATCTTGTTGTTGATCTCTGTGGTAGCCTGGTTCTACGCCTTGACCTGAACCTGTTGATTTTGGAGCAGCTGATACATCATGTTCCCTAAGACCTTGAGCTTGTCTTGTTGTCTGCTTGATGTTGCTGGAGCAGTTTGCTGATTGCTCTGCTGCTTCTTCTGGTTCTGGTGTTTATTCTGGTTCTTGAAACGGTTCTGAGACTGACTGAAGACGAAGGTCTTTCCCTGAAAATTCTGTGGAAACCCTCTTTGCTGAGAAGCACCTTGAGATTGATTGTTCTGGGCTTGATACCCAGGGTTCTCTAGTTTGTTTCTCCGGTAAGAGAGCAGGTTGGGGTTGTTCCTATAGTTTGAGTTCTGGTAGTAGTTCCTGTTCTGAACATACCCTTGACCGTTGATGTAGAGAACTTCCTGGTGATCATCTTCTTTCCTTCCATCTTCGGCGGCCTGGTCCTTAGCTATCTGCTCAGATGTAGCTTCCTCCATATACAAGACTTGACCTTCGTTGCTTTTGAGGAGCAGATCAATCTTGGCAGTGAGCTCATCTTTCCATTGAGCATCAACGATGTTAACTTTCTTGGAGCGATCAGTCTCTGGGTTCTTGTTGGCTGAGCTAGCAGCCATGTTCTCTATCAGCTCAAACGCTCCTTCAGTAGTTTGAGTCATGAAATCTCCCTTACTGGTAGAGTTCAAGGCATTGCGAAACTTCCAGTCCACACCATCATAGAAAATATCTAAAATGTAGTCATGATCAAACCCGTGATGAGGGAACTATCGGAATATGTCATTGAATTGCTCTCATGCTTCATTAAAGGGTTCGTTGGAGTGTTGCTTGAGAGAGGAGATCTTTTTCCTGAGAGCAGCCGTTTTTGCCTTGGTGTAGAAGTGACTCAAGAAGGCAGCTCGAACCTGCTCCCCTGAAGTAAGGGAGCTGGTTGGCAGTGATTTCAACCACCTTGATGCCTTGTCGGCAAGAGGGAACAGGAACAGCATACACTTGAGATAGTCAGGTGTAACCCCGTTTAAGTGAGTCATAGCACATATCTCCTCAAAATATTCGATGTGTTCCATTGGTATTTCTGCCGGGAGACCATGGAACATCTTTCTCTGCACCAGAGAGATCATGGAGGCCTTGATCTCGAAATCCTGCTGAGTACAGGGTGGAGGAACAATGGCTGAGCGAGTGGTTGGAAATTTTCGAGGAAGATTCCTTTCTCCAATCGGAGTTGGTTGCTCCTCTTGTTCATGTTGCTGCTGCTTCTAGGCAGCCGCTTGTTAAGCTTGCAAGGCCTGTTGCATCTGATGTTGCATCAGGGTTGCAGCAGTGAGATCATGCTCATCGTTGTTATCGCACATGTTGGCGTGAGTAGGTCTTGATTGAGTTCGATTGTTCCTTTCCAATCTTGTGAGTTCTTTATTGATGAGGGTGATTAATGGACTTGAATTGTTGCTTCGAGTATTTCTACTTGACATACACCTGGAACATCACCTGCAAACAAGAAAATAGAGCAAGTTAGATGTCTTAGACAGTGTATAAAACCAAGAAAATATAGGTAAAAGCTGGTCCCGGCATCGGCGCCATAACTTGTACACTAAAAATTGGATCTTGCTACTATCAAGTTAACAGTTGTAGTTGCTGTATTTGAGATTCAATTCCAGAGGACTGTTTTACACTATATCTTATGAGTTTCAATTTCTTAGCTAAAACTTCCAGATTTAACAGAGAACAAGGTAAATAATAACAAAGAAGAAAGTACGGTTTGAGTTGTTTTTAATTTGGGGGAAAAGCTAGCCTAGGGTGATTTAATGGGTGTTAGATATCATTAAGCCATACAATTATTCAAGTTTGATTTAGGAACAAGCCCAGAACATAGATCAATGGCTAGAACAGCCCACTGTCGTGGCGCTTGTTCCTTTCAGAGAACAGCCTCGAGACTAAGTTGTCGCTTGTTCCGAGTTCCGTCTATGAACAGCAACGATCAGGTCTATTCAGTTCATATTACACCCTAATATCTACTTTCGCTGATTAGGGAAATAATACTTATTCTAAACAGTTCAGGCAATCTATAACAAGGTTAATGAATAGATGAAACCCTTGACCTAACATAAAGTGATCAGATTCATGCTAGCATTAAATAGGTTTAGAATAAAGGCCATCAATGAACATACAACTTATTTATGAGTAGCTTAAATAAATCTAACACCCTAAACTACAATATCGACTACTCAGCAATCATGGCAATAAACACAACAAGCTATACTGAATAATACAACATTAATCAAAATTAAAATCTAACAATAAGGTTCAAGAAATCTTCTCTAATCTCTAGAATAAGGCGAAGATTTCTCTCTCCCTTACAAAGTATTGAATCCAATCGAGTTTTGCTGAAAAGTATGAGAGAAAATTGAGCTGAAAGAGTCTAGGTCTAATAATGGTTGTGCCTTCCTTTTATAAGGCTTTTGTCGCAGCTGAAAAGAGGAGAAAATATAATTAGGGCGAATCCCAAAAGATTTTGCAGTTTTCTAAAATATCTCCCGCGGAGATCAAGGCTTTGCTTGTTCTCTTGGGTTGTTCTCCGAGACAGAATCCAAAATTTCCTCTTTTCTTCATGTTTCCTTCCAAAGTTCCACAGCCTCTTTTGTACATGAAATGTCCCAAATAGAGCTGTAAGTACCCTATAATTGCATGAGAAAGATCAATAAATCACATCCAAATTATGCTAAAAACACACTATATCAGAAGCCTTGACCATTCAGAGTGGTGCTCAACTTTTGGTACCAAGCCCTTGGAGACTGCTTCAACCCATAAATCGCCTTCCTCAACCTTAACACATTCCCTGGTTTCACTAAACCTTCCGGACCAGGAGGAGGATACATATAAACGTCTTCTTCCTGCTCTCCTTGCAAGAAAGCATTCTTCGCATCCATTTGCCATAGGTTCCATCCCAAGTTGGTTGCAATAGATAAAACAATCCGGATAGTATGAAGCTTTGCCAGAGGTGCAAATGTGTCCACATAATCCTCTCCATAGTTTTGAGTGAACCCTCTTGCAACCAGTCTTGTGTTCCTCCTTTCTATCTTCCCGTTTGGTAATTACTTGATAGTGAAGATCCATCTAATGGAGAAAACCTTCTACCCTTTCGGAAGTTAACTCGCATACCAAGTCTCATTCTTAATCATTGAACCTGCTTCATCACCCAAGTATTTCCTCCATCCTTTATCTTCCATGGCTTCTTCATAAGACCTTGGAACCTGACTCTCATCCAGGCTGATGATAAATGCGCAATACTACTTAGGAAACTCAGAAAAGGAGCAGACCGCTTGACTAGGGTGGGCGATAGCTTGAGAATTATAGTAGACCCTAGTGTTTACCCAGTTGGATGGGTGCCTTCTTACTCTACTACTCCTCCTCAATGGAGCTTCTACCTCTAGCTCAACTACTTCCTCATGCTCCTCTTGACCTTCTTCTTCAGGCACAAAGGTTTCCCTCTGATCATCTCCCTCATTTGCTTCCAAATTTCCCATCACATCTTGATCAGGACTTCCAGAGTTCCCTTCCTCGTAACCACCATCGTTTGGTTCATTTCCCCCCTCTTGGTCAAGGTGGGATGAGTCTTCAGCCTCATGTGGTTTAGGCACATTCTGCTTCCTTTGATCATGGGTTAGATTTATTCCAAGACCTTCCAAGATCATCCTCAGGCTCGCAGCCTTGTCAGATGCTTGAGCTATATCCTTAAGATCTTCCCAACTCTTCTCTTCATAGTATCCTCTTGACTCAAAAAACTTTAAAATCCCGAGATACTAATAGCTTCCTCATTAGGGGATCAAAACACTCGTATCCCTTTTGAGTTATAGAATAGGCGATGAACATGGCTCTAGTACTCTTAGGCTCCAACTTGTTCCTTATTTCTCCTGGCACCAGTACATAACAAAGACATCCAAATACCTTAGATGATTAAGAGAAGGCTTGCTATGGCTGATGAAGAAAGAGGAGTGATTGAGCTTGCTCTAGCTGATGAGAACAAATGGGTTCAAGAAGACATGACAGTGGTCACTGTGCTGCAAGCTTCTTTGCAGACATCAATCCTTGAAGCTTACAGCAACTGTGAGATAGCAAAAGACCTAAGGGAGACACTCCAGAAGATCTATGGAAACACATCAAATCTGAGCCGTGTGTTTGAGCTGAAGAGAGCCATCAACACACTTGTGCAGGAAGAGGTGGAGTTCACCAAGCACTTGGGGAAGTTCAGAGCTCTATGGTCTGAACTTGAGATGCAGAGGCCGAGTACAATGGATCAAGAGATCATCATGGAAAGGAGATATCAAGATTAAGTCATTAGCTTGCTACTGACCCTGAATCCTGTTTGCAACGACGTGATCAAGCATATCTTGAGTTCCTCCAAGCTGCCATCCTTGGAGGAAGTGTGTGCTCAAATCCAGAAGGAAGAGGGATCACACGGATTGTTTGGAGGATAAGGTGATCCGTCCTTAGCAAACAAAGGTGCATTCACTCAAGCAAACAAAGCAATGTACAAGCCTTAGGAAAGGAGGTATGGTGAGGATAGAAGGTTTGGAGGCAAATGTGATCATTGCAAGAAGCCTGGTTACAAAATGAGTCAGTGCTGGATCCTTTATCCCCATCTTAAGTAAACCAAGTTCTGGAAGGATAGGGAAGCAAGATCTCACCTTTCTAATGAAGAAATTGAAGTTGGTCCGTCCGGAAATGAGGCTACCATGCGTGAAGGTGAAGGGAAGGCCATGGCATCTCAACACTCTTCAGCAAAGAAAATGGATCAAGAGCCTCTAAGGAGGTCCAACATTGCTGCCCTCATCAAAGCTCTTAAGGAGAATGATAACACACTGGAAAACACTCTTGGTTACTCAAATTCAGCTCTTAGATTACCTAAGACTCTTGATAAAGCAAATGCTCTAGGAGAATCATATAGATCATATACTGTTGCTAGTGTTCTAATTAAACTTTTAATTGTTGATTCTGGTGCCTCTCATCACATGACAAGTGACACCAGTCTCATAAAATATATAGAACCTGC
>CAJHQP010004423.1:0-55512 GCA_905132765.1 Moricandia arvensis | reverse complement strand
GAGAGATTGGGATTGGCATAATGGTGTAGAGCTAGAGTGTCGCGCATCTTGCCAAATCTCATCTCAAGGCAGAGCATGCAGGTTCCATGAGATGAGACAATTTGAGTTACAACATCATGACGCTGACGCCTATTGCTGGATGGAAGATGAGCGACGCATTTCAACAGCGAACGAATTTTGTGACTGCGTTCCCCACAAACAGGAATAAGAAAGATGTGATTTGGGTCGTGGTGTATCGCCTAACCAAATCGGCACACTTTCTGCCCATCAAGAAATCGGATGGTGTTAATCGGATTGTACACAAGTGACATCGATGAGATTTTTCGACTACATGGTGTGCCGCCTAGCATTGTATCAGATATGAACTCAAGGTTTACATCACACACTTCTGGAAATATTTTCAAAAGGTTTAGGAACAAGGGTAAACATGAGCACCGCCTATTACCCACAGACGGAGAGACAGTCAAAACGAACAATCCAGACATTGGAAGATATGTTACGATCATGTGTCTTGGTAGGGGAGATTCTTGGGAAAGACATTAGGATGAGACTAAGGTTGGGAGTACATTTCATGGTTGATGAAGCACTTGGTTTGGATTCGAGGACGAATCCATCGGCAAGTTGGGGAGACTTGTCACATCCCCAATCCTGGAAAGGATCAATCGGGACGAGCCATGGTTCAAGAAAACATACCATTCCAGGTCATACGACCTAAACTGAAGTGTTCCATGGTCGTGATGGATGAAAGCTTAAGTCATGGGAAGGGCTAAGACTTAACGCTAACATAGGATGGGAAACAAGTATAAAAGGGAGATGGAGGAGTGATAAGGCAACTGGGTAATTAGAACGGGTAGCATCGATCAACTGGACCAGTGTGGTCAAGCTCAGTGTAGCTCACTCCAAGTTATGTCAGATCAGCTAGATGGACTACTATATCACTCAGATGTGGCAGATGGGAGCCAGCTCAAGCTCAGATGGATGGAGTGTTCGGGTCTCCGGGCAGTTGGTCAGGGTCCGGGCCCGTAGTCAGGGCCATATGGTCGACCTAGGGTGGTTATGGGATGGTGGGCTCTTATGGTTGGGCCATGGGCTTGGACAATCAGTTTGGGCTTGGGTTTGACGTGTCTAGAAGTATTTGGAACGTGTCTAGAAGTGTCTGGTAACTTCCATGGCTCAACAGGTGCAATTTGAACCATTGGTGTAGAGAGAGAGAGAGAGAGAGAGAGAGAGAGAGAGAGAGAGAGAGAGAGAGAGAGAGAAGGATATAGAGATAGAGAATGAAAGAGAGTCCGACCAGAGAAAGGCTGATTACGGTGGTGATTACTTTCTGGGGAGAGAGATCGTTTAGGGGAAAGAAAGGGCCGACCAAGATGAATACATGAGGAAAGGAGAAGGCGTGGAGAGGGACTCCAACCCCGAGGAATGCACGACCAAGGTCGGTGGAGTAACCAGCGATCCAGTGGTTAGAACAGGCGGTGAATCCGACTAAGTTTTATACCATGGGCGATCTATTATATCAATTTTCTCCCTATTTGTATTCGCTTATCTTCTTCTTCTACTACTACTTTCTGTTTATGTATGAAGGAGATGTGATGTTTGGGTCGAAGGGTTGCGACATTGACTGAGTCCATTCGCATCCAAACCGAGATATTTGGCCATGGACCGGGATCTGCTAATGCTTCAACCATACCGAGGTAGACGGTTGAGCTAAACGGTTGCCATCATTGCGACTCCATCCAATGGGTGAAAGTATGTCGTGATCCAAGGGGTGCGAGTGTGTCATGATCCAAGAGGTACAAACGTGTTGTGATCCAAGAGTACGAACGATCATGATCCAAGAGGTACGAACGTGTCATGATCCAATAGGTGGCAGCACGTGTCATGATCCAAGAGGTGCGAATGTGTTGTGATCCAAGACGTACGAATGGTTCGGACCGAAAGGGTAACGAATGGTTCAGGACCGAAAGGGTACGAATGGTTCAGGACCGAAAGGGTACGAACAGTTTGGGACTGAAAGGGTATGAACGGTTCGGGACCGAAAGGGTACAAACGGTTCGGGACCCGAGCGGGTACGAATGGTTCGAAAATGAAAGGGTACAAATGATTCGGGGCCGAGGAGATACGAATAAATCGTGTCCAAATAAGTGTGATTGAGGGATATGCTATTGTAGGGCGTTGACCCACATAATGTCTATGGAAGGCCGGTTATGTCAATACATGCTAAGTGGACGATGGCATATCATGACTAGTTGTCGAATCATGGATCATAAGGATGGTTCGATGGCCGAGTACTAGTATGAATGGTCATGTTACTGGAGTAAGAGTATTGATGTGATGATCCTGATATCAACCTCGCTGTTGATACACTATGAGTTAAGGATTGGCTTATGAGTCACTGAGGAAGAGTATGGCTAGTACTATGTGTTTGTGGACCATATGTATTGAGGCCTGAGTGAGATTGGTTCAAGGAAGGTCGTGTATGATGCTGATCATGGTTGAGAATGGACGACCTGATCCATAGATGGTGAATTAAGGTATCGGATCTAACCTGTTTGATGAATGCATTGTTGGTATGAACAAGGCAGATCGATTGTCTCAGATTTATTCCATGGCCGGTCAGGCAGGGTAAAGACCCATCAGTTCTGAGTCATGTGAGGGTGGTTAGATTATTGACTTAGGATCTGATGGGCATTCTCATACCAGAGGACAGAAAAGGTTGTTGTATGGTCCATGAGCCGAGAAGGGCCATATGCAGATCCTTAGCCAATGAACGACTTCTCAAAGGTCACTGAGTCAGTGGGGATGGTTGGTTGAATGACTAAGTACCTAAGAGAGTTCTGTAATGCAGGAACCAAGTCAAGGACCTAAGTAAGATCATTGATTGATTGTGGTCCAATAAACCCGCATGTGTAGTTCGGATCAATGGAGGACCGATGAGCTACTAAGCTTTGTGGATGTGGCAAAGGTATGGACTTAACAAATACTTGGATATATTAGCATCTTACAACAGATCTAAATGGGATGGTTTAGGGGAATGGCACCTCATATTCGTATTACTTGGTAGGGTTTAGGATTGACCTCTAAGCTAGTTGGTAGTTGAGTAGAGCTAACCAAGGTTGAGGTGATTCGACCGGACAAGTATTAGATGGGATATAGTCCAACGGTTAAGTACAGAATATTTGTTGTGTTATGAGTTTAAAGGGATCTAAGCTAGGAAAATGGCTAAGGTGGGTCTTTAGCTAAGGTCTAAGATAGCCCTCACCTAAGAGCGATACTATAAATGAAGGGCGAAAAATTAAGAGGTTCGGTCAGTAGATGGACGCGAGTGACGTGAAGCTTCAAACGTGGCCTATACTGTCGGATCGGGGTTTCACAGAAGGTGCCATAGGCAATGTTTTCGGAGAAAGAAGGCATGAGGAAGCTTGATGGGTGATATGGACTAAAGAGATGAATTATGAGTGATGTTGACTTAGGAGAGGCTTGATGGGGCGATGCAAAACAAGGAGAAGGAGAGAAGTGGACGCCACAGACCATGAAGAATACTTTATGGGTGATGTAAAATGATGAAGGCGAGAAGTGGACATCATGGACCAATAGGAAAGCTTCATTGGCGATGTAAAATGGATAGGAGGAGAGAAGTGGACTCCATAGACTAAGAGGTATGCTTCATGGACGATGCAAAACAAGATGCAAAACAAGGAAGAGAGAAAAGGACCCCATGACTCAAGAGTGAGCCTTAGTGTGCGGTGTTAAGAAAGAAGAGGATGGAGTGATGAAACTGTTCTCTTATTCCTTTCGTTCTTCTGTTGATCGTTTTCATATATTTTCGAAACTGTTTTGTTTGTTTTTAACAAGTTGTTCTGCTAAATTTGTTTTGAAAAGTTGTTTTGCATAAGATTATTTCTTAAAACTTGTTTTATGAAAGTTTTTCCATTAAAATTTTTTGATGGATCAAATTTGTCATGTAAAAGTATTGAAAACAAACACAAAGCCTTATAGTCAGTGCAATTGTGAGCGCAGTTTGCTCCTTACACGTGATGTTCTCACAGACCACTAGAAGCAGATACGCCACGTAAGCAATACAACTCAGATTTTACTACGCTTTATCTGAAATCAATGATATCTTGGTGCCACATCATTACAATATGAAATGCTGACCAAGATATGGCGCTCCAAATAGATACACCACTGAAAATAAAGTCGAAAACACGTAAGCCGATATCTATCACTTGGATTGTACTTGTCTGTCTATGCTTTTCTTACTACATGTCTTCATATCCAGAATTGGTCTACAAAGGTTCCTAACCAGAAACACCATATTAGAAATAACAAAATGAAAAAATACTTTTCGACAAAGCAATTTGACCGTTTTTTACTACAATAATAATATTTGATAAATTACTACACTAATAATATTTGATAAATTAACTTAAATTACTATAAAGAGATCATAGCGGCTGGGGCATGTGTCGTAGATGTGTCCATCTCTGTTAATATCGAGAAGTGTTCCATGAAATTATCTAAATAAAATGTCAAAACTCAAATTTAAACATTGAGAAATAACATATACTAGAGTTGAAAACGCGCTGTGCGCAAAATATTTATGATTATACACATTAAGTTTTATATTATTCTAATTTGAAGGATTTAAAATCTTTGAATAATGTTATACATATACGAGAAATCATGGGAAAAGAGGTTATGCTTAGTTAAATTTGGAATGTGATGTTGAGTTAAAAGTTGGAAGAGTATTTATAGTATCGTTAGATGTAGGGTATGCTCATCAAAAATAAGAGGTATTGACGAATATTCGTTAACTCGTTATTAAATCAAATCGAATAGTTTACAAAACCAATATTCTTTAAGAATCTTTGCAAGTAATTACATATTCTGATACGATATTGTTGAAATGAGGGTAGTGAATTTGGTTAGGATTTTTAATATTTGTTAAGGTAGCTATTGAAAGTATAATTATGTTACCTATAATTTATCTAATTTTGTAAGTAACAAAATCTTGTTTATAATCAGTTATTCCTTCAAAATTTTCATATATAAATATAGTTTTACGAATTTAATAATTAATTTTTCAAGTATTCTTGGGAAGTATATACATATTAAGCAAATAAATTTGAGAGTATTTTTTTCAAAAGGTTCTAAAACTCGGTTTAGGCGGCACCTAGGCCTCTGTCTAGGCGGCAATCGATCATATCCGAAATACTTTTCTTAAAATCTGATTTATATGATTCATTTTGAATTTTAACTATTCGAATCGGTTAAAATCGATCAAACTAAATTAGTATAAATATTTTAATTTAAGCAATAATATTATTATAGATCCCAAATTTATCTAATTTCTTTGTTTTGCATATTTAATTTTGATAATTTATCACAATAATTTTATATTTCTATTTAATAACTAAAATATTTTATATAGATGTCATATATATATATTATATGAAATCAATAATTCGTTAATGCCTTAGACCTTTCTTAGGCCTCTGAATAATCTGCTTAATCGCTAGTCCTTTATAAAGCATCAAATTACCGCCTACCAATTTCTTAAACATTGTTTTTCCATATATACTTTTGAATCTTTATAGATTTCGAATAAAATAGAATATCTATCTAAAAATATACTAAGATTTCCATAAAATCTACAATTCGAAAACGACTTAAAACTACAGGTTTGTTACACAGTTTTATATTTTATTTATATGATATCAGTAAATTACTTTTTATTATATAATTTAACTATACCATACAAACTCATTTATGAAAAATAGTTGAATAGCAAACCAAATTCGAATTTGTTAACATAAATTTCAATGTTATACTTGTAAATATGTATGTTAGTAAAAATGTATGTAAATACGTGAACATAAAACCAAAGTATTATAATTACAAACTGGTAATAATATTCCCAGACCATAAATTTATTCATAAATCCTATAGACAAAATATAGTTCGTGCCAAAAAAAAAAAGACAAAATACAGTTTAGCTGTAAAGTATGAAATCACTAAGGGAAAATATTCATGTTTATTTATACAAATTAGCACAATTTTTATGTTAACACGTAAGTATAAATGACTGAGAATATGTGATGTATTGTTATATATGATCTAATTGCATATGTATATTTAAACTGATTTTAATTATTTATTTTATTATGGTTAATATTAGTATACAGTCACACATGTTATGTTTAATTTATTGAACTGAATGTTTTGCTTTCGTTCTAAATTGGTTAAAATCGGACATGTCGATATATGTAAACCTAGGTCTAAGGCAATCAATCAGTCGTCAGATTGATATTTGTATATAAGGTTATGATTATTCTATATGTGCATAGTTAGTCTGATTTTAGTTAGGACAATAATACCTTTAGTGAGAATGCTATAAAAGAAGTAATATAATATACACATCAAAGAGATGTGTCTTCTATACAGAGTTTTTAATTTTGGTAGAATAGATGTTATAACATGAAAATAAAGATTAAAATATAATTAACTGTCGAACATAAAAGGGAGGATAATCATTTTAAAAAAGAAGAATATTTTTTAAATCTTTTATAAAATTTTATATTCTGGTTGATTAATATAAATATGAAATAAGACATGTTAAGTTACTAATGGATTAAATTTTGTTTATAATTCTCATTGATCAAATTTTTTTTAAAGATTTTGTAATTTACATAAGATACATTTCTTTTGTTTAATTTACAAACATAAACCATCAACTCTAAATTAAAAGATCATATAATGATATAATATAAATTTTTATCTTGTATAATTTATTTTTATTAAAATTAAATTTATATTTCTAATTTTATAATCTATTTTATAAATTAAAATACTATATAATAAAAAATATTAAATATTATTTAAATTATATTAAATTCTAATATTTGAATAATAATTATGAATTTATTGAATTATTTAAAATTGATAATCAAAATATTTTATAAAAAAAAATTAATTATGTCTTGTTCGATATTATTAATATATAATTATATATAATTTTATTTATATTTTATTTTATCCAACAGCATATATTAATATATAACTTATTTATATTTTAATATATTTTCAAAAATTTAATATAAATATAATTATATAAGTATCAAAATATAATAATTCATCTATTTAATCCATTTCGTTAATTTTTGATATTTGTTTTATAATGAAAATTGATATATTTTGTTTATAACTCTCATTGATCGAAATCTATTTTAAAGATTTTATAATTTACATAAGTTACATTTCTTTTATTTAATTTACAAACATAAACTATCAACTGTAAACTAAAAAATCATATAATCATATAATATAAATTTTATATTATATAACTTATTTTATTAAACTTAAATTTATATTTCTAAATTTATAAATTAAAATACAATATAATAAAAATATTAATTATTATATAAATTTAAATTATCCAAAATTCTAATATTTTAATAATAATTGCTAATTTAATGAATTATTTAAAATTGATAATCGAAAGATTTTATAAGATTTGATCAAAGTAAAATAGGAAATATTCAAAAATAAATAGGTTATAGTAGTATATATTTATGTATAGTAGTATATTTTATTCAAATGATTTAATATATAAATATTATTTTTAATATAATAAAAGTTACTAATGAAAGGGTTCAATAAATTTTTATCAGTAGATAAAAATAAGACTATATTTTAATAGATTAGATACTATTTTAAAAATAGAGAAAAACAATATTTTTTATAAGGCAGTTTTACTGATTTTCCTCTCTCTAAACTAATGATATTTTATAAATTAACTTAAATTACTAAAGAATATTAAAATCAGTAGGAGCAGATTATTCTATACAGCCGTAAATAGATCCACCCATATTCATAGCCATAATTGTCCCTGTGAGATTATCACTCATTGATGTCAAAATTCAAATGTCAATAATGAGAATAACCTATATATATATTAAAATAATGAATATACAATATTACAATTCCTTTTTTTCTGAATATATCAATTCTGTTTGCTTCTTTTTCGTTTGTATCTAGTTAAGATTTTGTTTATCATATAAATTTGAGCACATACTGGAACATATACTATATACAAATGAAAGGCAAAAGTTTCACAGCATAATAAATTCATTCTCATTTTGAAAAAAGTCATGCTGATGTAAGTTTGTACTAGAATTTGACATGTATTTTCAAATCGCGGGACTACAATTTGAATGTATAGTGTTGTATTATAACTAAAGTTTAGTTTATGTAGTTATTTAATTTTTTTTGTAAGACTTGTATTTGTATACAGATTTTTTTTGTGTTTTGGGTAGATGGTTATAATTTCGGACTTTAAAATTAGAATATTTATTGTACTCATAAATGATATTTACAAAATTATTTTTTGTTAAGTATTAAGTAATTATTATTTGAGTTGTTACTAAATCTTGAGGTTTACAATAGGGAAAATTCCATAAAAAAATCTCAACTAAATTTTGTTAAGCTTTTAATACCTAAACTTTTTTCGCTATCTAGTTTAATACCACAACTAATTATTTTGCATATTTTAATATAACAATTTTTAAAAGTCTGCCCATTTTAATACTCAAACTTTATATATTTCAATTAAAAATACTAATAAGTTTCAAACAATTTTTTAAAATATCCAAAATCTAAGAGAAAATATAAGACTTTTCTAATTTTATTTTTAGTCTTTATGAAAGAAGGTAAATAAGTTATCCGAATTTTTTTAAAATTTTTAAAATTAATTTTGAATGTAAAAATAAATTTGTTTTTCTATTTCAGAAAACAAACTAAATTCAATATTTTAAAATTTAAAATTTTATTACAAAGCTTAAGATTATACAAAATTTAGTTACTTTTATTTTTCAAAAATAAAATAAAATTATATTTTTTGAGATTTTTTTGTAAAATTTAGAGATTTTTAAGTTTTTTTGAAATTAATTAGTATTTTAACTAAAATAAATAAATTTTGGTTAGTAAAGTGGGCATAGTTTAAAAGTTTGTGTATTAAAATGAGCAAAATAATTAGTTGAGGTATTAAACTGGATAGCGGAAAATTTGGATATTAAAAAACTTAATAAAATTTAGTTAGAGTATTTTTATGGAATTTTTCCGTTTACAATATATTATAATTTTATAGAGAATACAAAGTTGTTGATTAATATTTTATCTTAGATTAAATAAATATTCAATAGGATTGTTTGGTTAAATTTAAACACGCTCTAATCAACTCTAAGGTTTTCAGGTTTCTCCCTAAGCCATGACCCTAGAATCATTAACACAATGCTACTGCCTCTAATAGTGACACACCTATGAAGGTGACACACATCTCATCATTGTTGTACGTCTAGATGCTCAACACCTCTGATCATTGATACATCTCTAAACACTTATTGTTGAAATATAAGAATAAGTAACCCCAAACATTTCTGGTGAAGTACATGAGCATAAGGGGGAAGAAGCTCAATGACTTTTTAGTTTTCATTGACAGAACATACATATTTATACAGAAAATAACAACTGAATGCTTAAAGTTAAAGCTTATACACGTCAATCCACTTGTGCCAACTTGCTTCTGATACAAAGTGAAACCAGGAGCTAAAACAGAGAGTAAAAAACGTGTGCCACCTCTAGTTTCACACAGAAACATCTCAGCAGTTTTCCACCTTCAGAAGTAAGCATAATGAGCTTAGTCTACTATTGTTGACTTTTCTTCACCTGCTTGTCACCAGCTTGCTTGCTTGGCTACTTCTCCTTATTGGATCAGTATTGGGCCTCTTCTTCTTGGGCTCCATTTGTAGACAAACTGATTGGACTACACTGAGTTGTGTTCAACCAATCCTTATTGGGCTCTCAGACTTGATCATCTTGGACCTGCCTTCTTTGGACTTCTCTTCAAGATTAGGATTGGGCTTCACTTATACATAAACAGATTGGACTACTGGTTCTTCTTTAATCTGATAGGTGGGCTGGTCTTCTTCTTGGTTCAGCATGCTATTGGACTCTTCTTCTTGGGCAACTTGTGTAGACAACCTTATTGGGCTACACTGAAACCCTCTCATGCACGTTATGCATTCTTCTTCTTCTTTGGAGTATGAGTGATTGCCACACTCAAATGGATCCCTAAAGGTCTCCATTTTTGTCATCACTCAGCTCCATATAGTGATGATAGCTTTGCTGCCCCAAAGCTCTCCTTCACATTCATAATAGGTGCTTTACTCCACACATTCATTATTGTGCTCTTCCTTGTTATGTTTGGAGTTTAGTTAGTAGCTTGTGTCACTCAAGCCATCCTTTGCACCATATGAAGAGCTTCTCCTCTTGCCACTTGGTTCAGCTCTTCCTGGTGTTCTCATTTCAACACTCCTCCTCAAGATAGGCTGGATATGAATATGAAAGCCTATCTTGCACAATGAGAACACTTGTGCACATCTCTGGACTTCCTCTCCATGTGAATCTCTTCAACCACCACTTTGATCTTTCCTTCTTGCTTTCTCCATCTAAGTTGTCTTTCAGAGGTGCTGCCGGTTTGCCTCTTGTGGTCAGGGTGAGTATAATACTGCCATCTTGGGTCACCGTTGGTCTGCCTCTTTTGGGTCAGCCATCTTACAGTAGAGCTCTGCGTGCAATGACAAGCTTGTATGGATTCCACCAGTCGGTTACTCTCCATGGTTGGTCTTCATGATTCACATTCTAACACCCACCCTCAAGATTGGTCTGGATATGGAATGAAAGCCAATCTTGAAATGGGAATTCATGAGTGTACACATCTTCTTCTTTTATGTGGGCTTCTGTTTTTGTTTTCGTTTGTTGAAGTAGCCCCAATAGCATTGCCATCTCCTCTTTTGAATTTCTTGTGTATGTACTAACGTTTTTAACAACTTGGATTCACCATCCTTCTTCATTTGCGTGAATCGCTTCTGATGGGAGCTCCATTTGAACTCCTCCTTTGTTTCAGCTTCATGAGAGCTTGAGATGTGATCCACAAAATACAAGGCTGCTTAAAAACAGCTCTTATTACCACATGAGTTTATAAACAAACTATCTCCTCCTAAGATATTTCACATACGTTTTCCTTCTTGAAAACACCATCTTTGAATACACCATCTTGAAAAAACACCTTTGTTCTTCTTGTAGCTTCTGTTCTGTTGGTAACAAAATTGGATAACCTCCACAGACACATCTACTTGAGATACAAAGGAGCACCATACATGTTTTGAATTTTGATCAACCTCTTCAGCTTATGAACTCCTTATCTCAACACCCAGGAAAACACTTCTGATGTGTAGGCAGGTAGTCACCAGTGAGAGAATGAACAACTTCTTGTTTGGACCAGTTCTGCAACATTTTCATAACTGATCTCCAAAGGCTGTCTTCAACAGCTTCAAATGCCTCCTTGATTTATGGGAAGGCGCCTCTTGCTTGCAAGGATACTGAACTCCCAGCTCCTTGTCATCTGGACCATCATGGTCTTTTAAGGCTGCATCTTTAGCAGCTCAACAACTCCAGTTCTCCAATAGTTCTCTGAAAACCTTGAAGACTGAACATCATGTTTCTCATTAGGCGTGCCACTACCCTTAGAGAATGAGAGTACGCAAATAAGTAACAAGAGTATTGAAGGCCCAAAAGCTTGAGCTCTTCCATTAGTAACAAGATTTTTGAAAAATTGTTTGAACAGAGATCTTGCTGTGTTTTTGTTTTGATTTTGCAGAAACTTTTGGTTCAGGCATAACCTGCTCTGATACCATGTTGAAATTTAAGAATAAGTAACCCCACACATTTCTGGTGAAGTACATGAGCATAAGGGGGAAGAAGCTCAATGGCTTTCTTAGTTTTCATTGATAACAGAACATACATATTTATACAGAAAATAACAACTGAATGCTTAAAGTTAAAGCTTATACACGTCAATCCACTTGTGCCAACTTGCTTCTGATACAAAGTGAAACCAGGAGCTAAAACAGGGAGTAAAAAACGTGTGCCACCTCTAGTTTCACACAGAAACATCTCAGCAGTTTTCCACCTTCAGAAGTAAGCATAATGAGCTTAGCCTACTATTGTTGACTTTTCTTCCCCTGCTTGTCACCAGCTTGCTTGCTTGGCTACTTCTCCTTATTGGATCAGTATTGGGCCTCTTCTTCTTGGGCTCCATTTGTAGACAAACTGATTGGACTACACTGAGTTGTGTTCAGCCAATCCTTATTGGGCTCTCAGACTTGATCATCTTGGACCTGTCTTCTTTGGACTTCTCTACAAGATTAGGATTGGGCTTCACTTATACATAAACAGATTGGGCTACTGGTTCTTCTTTAATCTGATAGGTGGGCTGGTATTCTTCTTGGTTCAGCATGCTATTGGACTCTTCTTCTTGGGCAACTTGTGTAGACAACCTTATTGGGCTACACTGAAACCCTCTCATGCACATTATGCATTCTTCTTCTTCTTTGGAGCATGAGTGATTAACACACTCAAATGGATCCCTAAAGGTCTCCATTTTTGTCATCACTCAGCTCCATATAGTGATGATAGCTTTGCTGCCCCAAAGCTCTCCTTCACATTCATAATAGGTGCTTTACTCCACACATTCACTATTGTGCTCTTCCTTGTTATGTTTGGAGTTTAGTTAGTAGCTTGTGTCACTCAAGCCATCCTTTGCACCATATGAAGAGCTTCTCCTCCTGCCACTTGGTTCAACTCTTCCTGGTGTTCTCATTTCAACACTTATCCATCCCGAATCCTTTTTACTTTTGTAGCTTTGTCGGTATTCTTCATCTAGCCCACCTCTTGTTCAATAATACTTTCTTCAACCTGTTGAGGTCCCGACAGTTCTGCACACTATAACAATCCTTGAGTTTGATCCTCATATTTTTTTGAAGCCGGCTACTCAGCTCATGCCTCTCCAGGCAGTGGCCAGCAACCTTTCTCAAATGGTTGAACTCTTCATATACTCTTTCACATTCCTTGTCCTTTGAAAATGTTTTGGAATTGACTTTCCATTTGAATAGCGGCCTCCCACGGAAAGTACTTCATCTCTTAAGTCTCTGAGAAGTGTGCACAAGTCAGTTCACATCGTCCATGCACTCTACTCGCGACGCTTTTGTACGGCCTAATCTTTAAGAAACTCGGTGGACATCTAGCTACATAAAAAAATTCAAACTTCTTCCACTCGTTAATGTCAGTGGTGGTACCATATTTCCTTCAAGAGAACTCTATCAACATGTTCCTCACTTCCAGAGATGATGGCCCTTGCACTTGTGTACGCTCAAGTGGTGCTAAGGTTGTTGATTCTCGATCACTCCCAAGGAGATGGCACAAATCCAACTTTGAATTAGATATCATTCCCCGACATTCAGCTTTCATATGTCTTTTGGTACCTCTAACGTTTTTTATACCCATGGTATCCACCATAATTTTCGAATTCTATGGAATCACACATGCTGGATTTCCAACGTCTGGCTCTTCCCTCATATGATTCTCTTTTACGCCTGATGTTTTCGTAGTAAATGTTTCTTATTTGGCTTGCGGATGGGTGCTCTTTGGACGATAATCGTTACTTGCACAACTCTGGTTTTCCTTGTCGTGATGACTACTGGAAGAATTAGAAAATAACCTACTAACTAGAGGAACAAGGAAGTAGTAGGAGCTTTGGTTTTGTGGTTCCCTGCCACTTTTGAAAGGACCATTTTTATAAAACATTTAGAAACACTTTGAAATCTAAATATAAAACAACCTATAAACTAGTACATACCCACCTTGACATTACTGACTGGGTTTAACCCCATATCTGATACTAATTGTAACACCCCATCCATAGGATCTTAGCTTGAACCTCAACAACCTTACTTTCAGTTCAGTACTTCTTTTATTCCAAAGCCAAACATCTTTCAAGTAACTTAACCCAAATGAAATTCGAATAACATAAAACCACAGTCTTAGATATCTTCAAAAACTTTTAAACGAAAATGAAAACCCAAAAGATGGCACCACCCCGACTCCTACTCTTACATCTCCTCGATCATACCTACAAGAGGGAGGGATGAGTAATTCGATTACTCAGTGATGGTGGATTCTAGGAATTCACGAATTCATCTCAAACCACATAACACAACAATCACAAGTCACAAGCTAATAAATACTAGCATACGACAAACAAGAAAGCAATCTAGACCTCTAGGACCTAGCTCACAGTCACAGAGGTCCCATCTCCATCGCGGCATTCCTTCACTGAAGCCCAAATCCAGCTATGATCCAGAATCTCCTATGTGAATATCTTTCCTACAGCTCATGGGTTTCATTTCTCCATCTTCCTATTTTCACCATGTTCACCTATGCTTAGATCCACATCACTCAATCTTACCCGGCGCCGCTAACCTAAAAATGTCTTACCGCGGTCATACATCTCATCATCTCATTCACTTTTATCACAGATCTCATCCTTTCATTCATTCTCAACATGAAACTAGTTTACCCTCTCTACTAGTAAGACTCATCATGCCTAACAAAGACACAATGCTCTATTTATCGTCCCAATAAGAGTTTGGTTTTGGATTAAGCCTTATGTTGTGATTAAGCTTTATGATTAAGCTTTATGTTGTTCCAATAAGAGTTTGGTTTTGGATTCTAATAAAGAAAGAATATGTTTTGGTTTGATGTACATTCTAATTATAAAACTAAAAGTATATGTTAGATCTTTATAAGTGGTATCAAAGCAATCCAAGTTTGATTGCAGGTGCAAGAATGACTACAACAAGGATCGACGTGGAAAGGTTCAGTGAGGGCTCACTTTGGTGTCCTAGGGCTAAAGGATATCTTAACTGTTGAGACACTTCAAACGGATTCACTGGTCACCAAAGAAGAAGGAGACACGGATTTGAAGATCCAGAGAAGGAAGCTACAAGTTCCATCCCGACTATTGATGTTATTAAGCTCGGGAAATTGGAGAAAGCAAAAGATCTCATTGTCATGAACATGGAAAACCAAGTATTAAAGAAGAAAATCCACTTTGGTACAGCTTATGCGATGTGGATAGATCTTAACACGATATATACGTTGACGTCTCTGTCGAACCGTATCTACTTGCAAAATAATTATATATATGTTCAAGATGAACGATTCCAAGGTCATATACGGCAAACGTGGATGACTTACTAAACATAGTATTGGACTTAAGTAACTTTAACGTGGATGTATCTGAAGAATTTAAACATATATTGCTACTAAAAATCAATGCCGATATGATCAACTCAATGAGACCTCAAATATGATCGAGACACTCTCATGATCTACGAAGTAACCGGGTGAACGATCTAAGGAGAGAAGAGTTATTGGAAAGTGGTAAACTCTCAAGGTCTCAAGACGAGGGTTTATATGTTGAGGATAGAGGAAGGTCTTCAAATCGATTTAATAAAGGAGGCACGGCACCAAGCATTGGAAAGGAAATTCTAAAAGTAGGTACGGAAGATTCAAGTGTAGACCAAAGTATCACAAGAACAACAAGGACTGTTTTATATGAGGTAAGGAAGGACAATGGGAAGCAAGAATTTCAAAGAAGAATTAATACAACCCCCCCCCCCCCCCCCCAAATGTAGCTGAAGAACCAAAACAACCCTTAAATGTTAACTGTAGGTACTAAGGACAACAAAAGATAAGGTAACAGACTCGGGATGTTCTTTTCCATACCACACCAAACAAATATATCAGTTTGACCTAGAAGAATTTGAAGGAGGCAAATTTCTAAGGCCTATTTATCTCCAATTATGAAGGGGGCGGAGAAACTTTATAGAACAACACACATTGTGATGTGAAAGGGACTGGTAAGATCAGGATCGTAAGACCCAATGGATCTGTGGTGGTTCTCATCGATGTAAGATACATGCCGGCTATGAGCCAGAATTTGATATCTTAGGGGATGCTAGAACGATCGGGAATGCCAATATGAAGGAAACATTACGATCAGGTTCTACAAAGACGGTAAAGAGATCATATCAGGGAAGTTCAACGAAGACCTATATTACCTACAAGGACAGCGTCTAAAGGAGAAGCTAATGTTTCGAAGGCAGAGAACGACAAGACAACTATAAGCCACTATAGATTGGTGTCATATGAGTTTGAAGAATCTGAATGTGCTGGTAGAACAGGGATATGTACCGAAATAGGAAGTGGACAAACTTGAGTTTTGCGAGACGTTTGTCCTGTGAAAATCTCACAAGAAAAACTTACCCGTGGCAAAGGATGTCGCAAAATGTATTCTCGAGTACATACATTCATATTTATGGGGAGCTCAACAAGTTCTTCATAAGTTTCATAGAGGGGTTATTCTTAGAAATTCTGGATCTATTTTTTCTAAACGAAAGATAAGCTTTTAGAAAGTTTAAGGAATTGGAAAAAAAACTGTACAAAATCAAATAAGGAAGAAAATAAAGTGTATAAGAACAAATAGTGGTCTCGAGTTTGATAAACCTATTCCAAAGACTCATGCATTACAGAGACGATATGAACATGAGAATCATGGATAAGGTTCGGTGTTTGCTCATGGAGATTAGTCTTAGGGCAATATTTCTGGGCCGAAGGCTGCGTCAATGGCCACATATGTGTTCAATCGATCACCTAACTCTGCGATTGATTATGAACTACCTGAGGAAAGATGGACAGGTACTAAGTGCGACTTAAGCAACCTTAAAAGGTTTGGGTGCTCCGCGTTTGTTCATAAGGTTCAAGAAAAAACAAGTCCAAGGGCCATTACAGGTGTAAATATGGGATATTCGTTCGGTACAAAAGAAATTTCGTGTGTGGATACCAGAAAATGGGTAAGTGTGTCCACAAGTACGAATGTGGAGTTCAATGAGAAGAACTATACAAGCACACGATATAAGACTCAAAGAAAGGCACCAAAGTTGGAAGTGTGGAGAAAAACTTGAAACGTGGGAGGTCAATGAAGAATTTTAAGCTATAATGCTACTAAACTCAATGCCGAAACAATATGATCAACTCAATGAGACCATCAAATATGGTCGAGACACTCTCAAGATCAATGAAGTAACCGTGGATGCACGATCTAAAGGAGAGAGTGTTATTGGAAAGTGGCAAACTCTCAACAGTCTCAAGACGAGGGTCTATATGTTGAGGATAGAGGAAGGTCGTCAAATTGATTTAATAAAGGAGGCAATAAGCATAGGAAAGGAAGGTCTAAAAGTAGGTACAGAAGATTCAAGTCTAGACCACAATATGAAATGAAGAATAAGGGCTGTTTTATATGCGGTAAGAAGGACAATGGAAGTGAGAATTTCTGAAGAAGAATTCATATAAATGCGGTAATGTAGCTGAAGAAACAAAAGAACCCTTATTGTTTAACTGTAAGTACAAACAACACCAAAGAAGATTTGGGTACTGGACTCAGGATGTTCTTTCCATTATTACACCGAACAAGATGTCATGTTTGACCTAGCAGAATTTGAAGGAGGCAGATTTCTAATTGAAAATAACACACATATTTGATGTCAAAGGGATTGGTAAGATCATGATCGTAAGACCCGATGGATCCATGGTGGTTCTCACGGATGTCTGATACATGCCTTACGGGATGCTCAATTGATCTGGATGCAATATGAAAGAATAGAATTTATGATCATGTTCTACAAAAATAGTAAATAGATCATATCAGGGAAGTTCTACGAAGGTCTATATTACCTACAAGGGACAATGTCTAAAGGAAAAGCTAATGTATCGAAGGCAGAGATAGAAAAGACAACTATATGGCACTCTAGATTGTGTCGTATGAGTTTGAAGAATCTGAATGTGCTGGTAGAAAAGGGATATGTACTAAAATTGGAAGTGGAAAAACTTGAGTTTTGTGAGACGTGTGTCCTGGGAAAATCTCACAAGCAAAGCTTTTCCGCTGCAAATCACACCACTAAAGGTATTCTTGTGTACATACATTTAGATTTATGGGGAGCTCTGTCTACTCCATAAAGTCTAGCTGGAAGCAAGTACTTCATAAGCTTCATAGATGAAAGTCTGGATCTATTTTCTTAAAATGAAATATGAAGCTTTCAACAAGTTCAAGGAATGTAAAGAAGCTGTAAAAAATTAAAATAATGAAGAAAATAAAGCGTTTAAGAACGGATAATGGTCTCTAGTTTTGCAATCAGCAGTTTGATAAACTATGCAAAGACTCAGGCATTAAGAGACACAAGACTTGCTTGTATACTCCACAATAAAATGGAGTTTGAGAACGAATGAACATGACAACTATGGACACAACGGCCACATATGTGATCAGTCGATCACCTAAATCTGCGATTGATTATAAACTACCTGAGGAAACATGGACAAATACTAAATGCGAGCTTAATAAAACTTAAAAGGTTTGGGTGTTCCGCGTTTGTTAGACAAGTCCAAGGGCCACTAAAGGTATTTTTATGGGATATATGTTCGGTACAAAGGGATTTCGTGTGTGGATACCAGAAGATGTAAGTATTTCACAAGTAGGAACATGGTGTTCAATGAAGAAGAATTATACAAACACACGACAAAGGACTCAAGAAAGGCACTAAAGTTGGAAGCATGGAGAATAACCCAATGGAAAACAAGAAAGGTAACGTTTAGAGAGGACTTAATAGAAGGGCTGACTCAATCAAAGCAAAATGACGAGGGGTTATCATCTCCAGGTTGAGCATCTTCTTACATGAAACTTCTAATGGCACAGAAGAAAACATGTCAAGTGAAGAGGAAGAAAACGATTCAGAAACAAAAATGTATTGAGGATTACATGTTAGTAAGGGACCGAGTTAGAAGACAAATAAAACCACCATCAATATTTGTAGACAAAGATTTTGTAGCCCATGCATTGGCAGTAGCAGATGATCTAGACATAGAAGAACCGAAGACTTTTGTTGAAGCTATGACGAGTAAGAAACAAAAACTTTGGAAGAGTGAAGTTGATGAAGAGATGGATTCATGATGTACTATGGATTTTACCAGTCTTCACCCATAGTATATGTGGTTTTTAGATATTATTATATATTATCTAGTCTATTTTAGAGTGTTTTCAGGTTCAGGTAAGTTTCGTAGAACTTTGGGGATTGTAGAGCTTTTTTAGATGCAAAGCTGCGCAGTCGCGTCAGAAGTTTAGAATTTGATTGAGACCTTCCCAAGGTGAGATTGAGCTGACCTTTCGAGACACAATATATCTTCGAGCTATCTTTCTAATGCCACCGGTTTGAGGTCCAGCTTATGGTTAGATCTAAAGTTGTATCGTTTTACTGAAGAGTGGTACGTCTGCCTCGCGTGAAGAAGCTATCGAGATTAAAAGAAGTGTCGATCGACACAAACCTCTTGGTGTCGATCAACACTGATGCCAGAAGATGGGCCGAGTCTATTTCAAGACCGACTAAAGCCCAAAAGTCCCCACAAGTTACCAGAATGCCCTTGGCTGACTTAAAACCCTATTTATGTGTTTCTAAGCATTGTTTAGGCTATGCTTTCTATTCTACTATTTAGGTTTTCTCTTAGGTTAGGAGAGAAAGAGAAAATACATTAGAGTCCTCTTGGAACTCCTTTGGTTTTGGTTTTGGTTTTGGTTTTGGTTTTGGTTTTGGTTTTGGTTTTGGTTTTGGTTTTGGTTTTGGTTTTGGTTTTGGTTTTGGTTTGGTTTTGGTTTTGGTTTTAGTTTTGATTTATTATATTTATATATATGCATCTATGATATCTGTGACAACTATCATGTCTGAGTAGATCCTCTTCTAAGTTTAGGTTTCTAGGAATTTGATATTCTTCTGAGATATAGAATTTCTAGGATGATTTATTGTAATTCTTCATAGAACTTATCTAATGCTTGTGTTCTACAATAGCTAACTAGAACTATGATCTTGGGATTATAGACAACTACAAAAGTAGGTTCTTTACCCTGATAATAATTCAGCTGAGCTAGATTATTAGGTGCACGCGATGGATGGTTTAGTTAACCTAGTGCAACATATCGATTAAGGTGTTAATGCTTGTCTGAAAGAAGTATCAACTCGACACTCACTCTATAATATATATCGATACTTGCTCTTTGTTCTCATGCGACATCTAGAACAAAAGACTTAGTCATCTAATTAAGACTCGCAGCGAGAGCTGGATATCTTACTATTGCATTCGAGTTATTAAGATCAAAAATTTTTAACATCTAATAGATTAAAGTTCTGATAACCTGAATGAAACCCTAAGTCTAAGCACCCTTCTTCCCTTTTTTTTTACAACTCCTATCTATTTACTTTACTTCTTACTTATTTCTTTCTTATTATCTAACCATAGCTTAATTTGAAGCTAAGTCTATTATGTGAAATTAATTGAGTCTTTGTGGATATGACCCTAAGTACTGCAATCGATCTCTTACTTGAGAGATTTTGTAACAGGCCCTCCCCATGGGACCCAGCTGGCGCTGCATGCGCATCGACCTAACCCCTCCTTTGTGTAATACAACCTACCACATCCCCTAGGCCTACGGCTCACAGGTGGGTATTGGGTGCGCTTGCGCGCCACTCCCGAACCCAACACTCACCCTTTAACAGCACCTCCTACAGAGAAGCTGCCACCATTGAACTGCAGATCAGTTGGTGGCAGCTTCCCTTTAGAATGTTGTTAAAGCGTGAGGTGTTGGGTTCGAGTAGCGCAAGCGCAAGCGCACAATAACCCACTGTGCAGCGAGGCTAGGTGATTTCGGGCATGTTGTATCACAGGGGAGGGTTAGGGTCGATGCGCGTTACAGCGCCAGCTGGGTCCCAACGGGAGGGCTGTTACATAAAAGTCGCGACTTTTATGTAACGGCTACCCCACCACTAGACTGGATCAGCCGACCTCCTGTTAGCTGCACCGACCCTAACCCTCCTTTGTGATACAACCTGCCTGAATTCACGCCCTAGGCACAATACGCCTCAACAGTGGGTTATTGGTGCGTCTGGCGTTACTCGATACAGAGAAGCTGCACAATTGATCCGCAGTTCTGCTAAGGTCAAACATGACATCTTTGAGAGGGGTGACAGCTATTCTCGTGTATGGCTTATAACGTCCCGACCGCCACGGCTAATGGGTCACCGCTGCCCGTTCTCTTGGGCCGTGGGCCCCATCCGTTCCAACGGTCGGTGCGTTAAATTTTCCAAGGTGTTCAAAATCATTGTTTACTGACCGCGAATCACTTCCCGATAGGTCACCCACTGCCCGCGAATTACTTCCCGGTAAGTCACCCATCCTTTCACTACTCCAGCATAAGCACGCTTAATCCTGGAGTTCTAAATGGATGTATGACGGAAAAGGTAAGTGCACTTTGGTGACATATGTAGCCAAATCAATTATCTTAAGCTTTTTCAACATATCACAACTCGGGATTTTACAGATTTGCTCTAAGGTTAATTTGAGCACATCAAATTTGGTGTCATTGCCGGAGACTCTAATCACCATAAGACTAGGTGTAGGATTTTGTCTAGGTTTTTATTTTTAGTTTTACTTACATAAAAAAATTCTTACGTTTAAGGTACATACATCATCTCGGTACAAGGAAGCGATGAGAAGAGGACTTTTGGGTACTTCAAAGAAGGAGCTTTCTGATTCATACACGATCCGTAATTCTGCGATGAAAGTATTAATTGACACCCCTCTAAGTAGCATCAATCAACACATAAAGACACAAGTATATATCGACACCAACACCTCGTTGTCGATCGGCACTAACTTGCGAGAAGATAAGAAAAGGTGGAAGCACTCATACTAAGTTTTGATGAGAATGGTATCTTACAAGATGAGAAGGTCGCACTCGCAATAATTTCAGGCAATTAATTCATGCACATGATGCTATAGTCCCTGATGTGATTGTTGTTGCTGAGATGAATGACTTTAATTTGAGCTGTGAATGGTATGATTGTGTAGGTCAAGACCCCTTTCAAGGTCTTCCTCACCATGATCCCACAAACCACATCAAAGAACTTGAAAATCTAGTCTCAGGAGCGAGCATCATGAAGTATCTGAATACCACATACTCTGCAAGATTTTCCCCTACTCTCTCTATCGCGATGCATTAGCTAGTTCAGTCAACTACAGACATGATCTCTAACATGTTGGGATGACATTAAAAGATTCTTCCTCTATGAATTTCTTGATGAAGCTGCAGTCGCTCGAGAAAGGGAGATCAATGATAAGTGGGACATGGGTCCTTGAAGGTTGGCATATAAAGAGCGAATAACAGATTCCAAGATAGCTGCTTGACTACGTTATGGCAAAGAGTGATGAAGAACATGGATCTAGAGAGCTGAGTGGAGAAGACGAAGCTTATATTAGTGATCTGACCTCAGTGTCCATTGACACAAACTCCTATTGTCGATCGACACCTCTTAAAATCCCTGAAAGATCGCGTTGTCTCGTGACATTGCAGACTCGACACTAAAGTTTGATCGGTCTAATATAGAGTATTTCTTGGAGCTAGAGGATGAAGAACAAACTGAAAAATTGGGTCAGAACTCTGAGATAAAGCTTGGTGACGATCAGCACACTTCAGAAAAAGATCTGGAAAACTTCACCAAAGGCTAGCATCGATCGACATCACCCACCTGATATCGATCGATACCCATCATTGGCCGAGCTACCAGGATACAAAGTTGAGCTGGAACCAGTTGAGGATAGAATGCACAAGTTTGAGGTCTCACTTTGCCGTTCTAGAACAGCTGAGACCACCTATCTAATAGAAGAAGCTACTGGGTTTAACCATCGATCGACGGTACCTGAAGAATCAGCTGGATCGTGTGAAGAGGCAAACCAGTCACTATGGTATTTGAGGAATCTATGGATAGACATTCTAGAAGAAAAAAGAAGGTTCCTAAGCATCTTATAAGGGAAGCTAATGAGAAAGAGATAGACAGCTTTACTAAGAGAGTCCTCAGAATCCCTTTAGAAACTCCATTCGAGGAAGCTTATTACCCTCACAGATTGTGGATGTTTTTCAGAGAAACCAAGGAGACTGATAATTACATTGAAAGAATGTTCAATCATCTGAGGGAGAAGAAAAAGCAAAGGGTCAAGTTGAAGAAGAGAAGCGACCCTGGAAGTTTGTGGTTCCTTTCAACATCAAGTGACATGACTACCCTCATGCACCTTGCGACATTTTTTTCTTTAGTAAGCATTATGCCAAGAACCATAGCAGAGACGCTAAGCTTAAAAGTGTAACTTTCTAGTGATTTATTCACTTTTGTAGATTGCTCTAAGGTGAATTCAGAAGGTATAGTCAAAGACCTCCAAGTGAAAATCGGCGATGCTCTAATTCCTGTCGAATTTCATGTTTTAGACATCCAAGTGGAGCAGAATTCATCCCTTCTACTTGGAAGAGCTTTCATGGCCACGGTATGAGCAGTATGCGACATAAAGACAAGTAGTTTGTAACCTATCTCTTCTTGATCAAAATAACTACTTCGAACATGTTCAGACTAGAACAAAATGGCTCTCATTAATTTGGTTCATGAACATGGACTTGTGGCCACATGTTTTTGTGACTTTGAGCTAAAAGAGGAGTTGGATAATGGAGCCATCGATTGACATCCATCATGTACAATCGGTCAATGGAGACAACATACAGTCGGTCGTCACCCACCTTTCAGAATCGATTGATACTCATCACCAAGCAGAGTGAAAGGCAGCTACCACAGCAGAACAATATGCAGATTATGGTTATCTCATACCAAATGAGTTCGGAATTATAAGGGATCCATAAGGACATGCACGAGCAATGGATGGATGAATTCTCAATATATCTAAGGAAGATGTATCAGACATACTTGCAATGGCCAATGGATCAGGAAACCACTTCAGTCAACAATAACATGACAACTGTGCAGTTAACAACATAGCATCGATAGACCACACCATTGTTGCTGTCGCTTGACACTCACCGTACAGAGTACTTTGGCTGATTACAAATCATAACATGAAGTGTTTGATCCAGAGAATTTTGGTTATGGGGAACAAAGAGATGATTATGGCGTCTACATAGACAAATATGGCAATGCACGAACTGTAGATGGCCAAATCACCAATGTGTCAAAGGAAGACATCAGAGATATTCTTCAAGAGAGCAGCCATCATTGGACATACTCGTTTTTGTTTGCCACAGTATGCAGAGAATTTTGAGGAGACCTAAGCCATCAGCTGACTACTACAATAGATCAGAAGTATATGACATGGTACAAGTAATCCACAGAGCCCAAGAGATGTTGATGGATGATTAATACATATCTACTACCCATTCAACAACAGTAGCTGGTTAACTACGTGCATGGAGAAGATGAAGCAAAAGATGGAATCTACTCTTCAGATGGTTCAGAAACAACAACAACAACACAACAACAACAACAACAACAAAGAAAGAAAGAAGCTGACGAAGTACCATCGATCGATGGACGATTCCGACCATCAATTGATGCTACCTGCGAACCACTCTGACCAAGACTGGTAACCGAGAATCTGTTAGAAGATAAACTTGATGGAGTTTATGCATCTCAAAAAATGATGATGGAAGATATCTCCAGGAGACTGGATGACATATTCATACCCCACATATAGCATAATCGGTTGGTTACACAAATGTGTTGATCGCCTTGAGGAAAGGATGAGTTAAATTGAGCTCATAAAAGAACGACATCAAACCAGAGGTGACGAAGCCATAAGAAGCTTTGTTAGTACCTGGTTCCAGATGAGCAAAGAGGATGTAGACACTTGTTTTCCAACAAGTGATGATCTAACCCCATCCTAGTCAAAACAGTCCTAAACATCAAGATAAAGACTATAACCAAGCACTGAGTAAGTGGCAACCCACTATTAGGTATGTTTTAAATTTATTTTATTTTCATGATTTTACTAATTTTCTTATTTTTCTTTTTGCAGTACAAAAAGAAGATCGAGAACCACATCAGTCAACGACGGAGCACGACCATCGGCCGATACCGATCACCATCGGTCGACATCATAACATTACCATCGATCAATACTCGTAACAAAGTCTGGTATTTTTGATTATCCTATTACTTTTACTTATGTTTTAATTTTTACTACCTAACCGAGACGGGATAACACTGGGGACAGTTTTATTTAAGTCTGGAGAAGATTTACTGATATTATTTTCTATTTTGGACTTTTATTCTTATGTGTTTTATTAAGTTTTATTGAGTTAAGAAGGGGATTGTGATCATATTTTAATTTTTAACTTATTATCTAACCATTCTATAACACCATTCTAGATTTGTGTATTGCAAAGAGTACTAGAGATACCAAAGTGGATCATAACTGCCACTATATCACACTTGCTTAGAAAGTTTTAAAGAACGGAATCTAACCTCCAACCTAATTTGACTTATTTGCTTGCTTTGGGGTTTGGCATACATTGGATTAGATTCCTCTTGCAAGTATGGAAAGTAAAAGTCTTTATGCTTATGATTCCATTTCTCTCTCTCTCTTCGACATCTATAAATATAAAAGATTGAGATGATTTCCTGAGATGTAGAGGGGTAGGTAAATTATATGTGACCCCATTATTCTAATTCAGAAAGGAATGATCACACACTGTAGAAGCGTTCGGCTACACTTTGTCAAAAATAAATAGAAAAATAATAGAAAAAAAAAAGATGAACACGATAGATTGTATCAGCATCATTGATTCGTTAGACTTAATATATATATATAGATTCAGAAAAGAGAGAAATATAAGGAAAATGATTAGAGAAGACTACATGTTTGTTCAGATACTCCCAAGTTAAAGCATGCACTATTACTTTATGAGGTTAGTAAAGGGGTGAGTCAGACTAGTATTTACTAAGTTGTTGGTAGAATGAATTTGGATGTTATCCTATGATAAGATATATAAAGTTTCTCTGAGATTTACACTTGTTTGATGTGGTTGCAACATAGTAAATGTAATAATGTTAAGTTATAGATTTTTGAGTCCCTGTTTTTCAAACTTCTTCCACATGTTTATCCTTGTTTCGCTTGAGGACAAGCAAAAGGTTAAGTCTGAAAGAGTTGATAGGTCCCAGTATTTACCACTTTTAGACCATGTTATGGGCCATATTTGAAGTCTATTATATGTGTATATTATGTGTTTTAGAGTCTTTTTAAATCCATGTACATTTTGGAGAATTGTAGATATTATGAGGTTTTATGGAGCTTAGAGAGAGAGAGGAACCATGTAGCTGGTAGAATTCAGCAAAGTACGAGTCAAGAGAGAGTATTGCGTCGATCGACGACGCACTCTTGTCGTCGATCGATGGTCAACGCGCATAAGACCAACTCACAAAGTAGCTGATTTGAAGCCTAAGTCGCATAAATTACAAGATTGCCTCTGGACAAGTTTTACCTTTATATGATCTTTGCTAGTGTTTTATGCAAAGAGAGACTTTTACAAACTTTGATATTTTTCATAATAACCATAATAGTTTAGGATTTTTGGGAGAATATAATGACTTCTTCAGGCTTTGTACTGGAACCCTAGTTTCTAATCCCTATTTTTTTTTATCTTATGCATTATTTCATGTTTATGATTATGTTCTACTTAGCTATGTCGGAGCAGTTACCTTGTTAAATTTAGGGTTTATTAAAGGTTTTGATGAATTATCCAAATTATAGAATTGCTAGAGTGATTAATAGATTTATCATCAGAATTGTACTAATGGTTTGTATTCTGGATTAGCTACTTAGAACCTTGATCTTAGGATAATCGATAACTACGAGAGTAGGATCATTATCTGAACAAATCTTATTGAGCTTAAATTACTAGGGACAATCGAGAGAATGGTCTAGTGATTCTTAGTGAATCAATCGATTCTGATCATTCAATGCTTGACTAAGAAAGCCATCGATCGATGCCGTTTGCATACCATCACTCGACGGTCATTCCGAATTTGCACATGAAAGTTGTAGACTATGAACTTAGCTATAGGATAGATACTACTTATGATATCTTTACTAATTAAGTTCGTGTTCTATGATTGAAAATCTCTTGCCTAATATCCATTATAATTTACTACCTGGAAAATCTACATCTGACTATTTTCCTTATTTGTTTACAAACCAACTAGTTTCTTATCACTTATTTTAAAGTCTTATAATTACCTAGTATAATTAAGTTGAATATCAAATTTATTGTATGTCATCGCTCTCTTGGATTCGATTTCTAAGTAATACAATTAAACTTGTTATTTGATAGACTAATCAATAACTATAGGATAATTTACGCATATATCAAATCTCTACATGAGTCATTGCAAGCGTCGTCCTCCATGAAAGAAAGAGAAAACTCAAGACATCTTTGGTGGTATCGAAGAAAAAAAGAGAAGGGAAGCTGGAGTAATTGAAGCCTAAAGTGGGGTTTATTGGAATAATGAACGTCAATTAATCAGTTTTTTTCCCCATTTCCCAATCCTTAAACAATAAAAGAAGTCGGTTAAAGGTTATACGAAGCAAAAAGAAAACTTTATTATAATACTTTAGAGGATAAGAAAATCTGGGACTATAAATATAGCAGTGTATCGCTGTTAGTCATGACGAGTCTTAGCAATAGAGAGACATAAGTCAAGAAATAGTCTTTTGTCTGCTGATTAAGCTTTCCATTGTTAAAATAAGAGTTCGGTGGATTCTAATAAAGAAAGAATACATTTTGGTTTGAAGTTCATTCTAAGTTTAAAGCATAAAGTAAATGTTAAATCCTTACACTTTAAAATTAAGTCATATATATTATTGATAAATGATTAAATATAAATATTATTATAAAAAATATATAAATATAAAAATTAACTTTTCAAAAAAAAATAATACAAAAATATACTTGTTCTTTCAAAAGGCGGATCAGAATCTATTTTATATTATTAAAAAAATTCATTCTAGAAATCTACTTACAAATAGTTGTTACACCTACTCATTAATTATTTATAAGATTTTAGTCCTACTTTTATTGTTTTCTAACTATAAAATCATTTAAATAATTGAAAAGAACTCATTTATTACTTTCCGTAATCTGTTATATAATTACTCTAACAATAAACCCCTATGGCTATAGAACAGGTGATTCTAATATTTTAACATCTTTAGGTGAATTGGAAGCTAAAAGCCTTAAGGTCATTTTTATCCACGGTCTCTTAGGTGGGATTCTTAACATATAATTTCACGTTTTTATTTTTTTTTAATTTTTATTTTAATTTTCCCGTTAAGAGACGTCTCTTAGGTCTCTTATTTAAGAGACGGTTCTTAAGATTTCTTAGTTAAAATTAAGAAAAGTCTCTTAGAAAAGCTAAGAACCCCATGCTAAGAGACCTGCAATAAACATGCCCAATGTCAACTACTCAACTATGAAAAAATTATTTAATTAATTACATGCAATCAATTATTTAATCTATTAAATTAGGGTCATATTTTTATCTATTATTAACAAGTCATAGTAAGACCACTTAAAAAATTAGTTAATATAAAATATTTAATTATTTACATTACTAATAAACCAACTCTAAATTTAAATTTTATTTTTTTTAATTATAACAAAATATTTTGAGAAAAAATCTAATAAAATTTTACTTAAAATTTTAAATGTTTTTTAGAAATAACAAATTAATAAATTTCGTAATTAGTAATACAATATTATTATAAATCAATGTTAACTAAGGTTTATTATAAAACAAGAAAATAAAATTTACATGCTATTTTTTTATAAATTCTATAAATGTATTCTGGATTATATAAAAATAGTTCTGCTACAAGAATTAAATATGATAAAATTTTATTAAATAGGTAAATTAATAACTTTAAAATTTGTAATTTTTTATTTAAATAAATTATAACTCATCATTAAAATGGGTTAAAATTCGTAAGCAAAAAATATTTGTATACAAAATAAATGTATTAACATAGGTTAAGCTTATATATATATATATATAAATATATATATATAAAATATAAATCTACAACTTTTTATTTATTTTCAAACTCTCAAAAATATATTATTTAAAAATGTTTGTATACAAAAATATAATAGTATATAACAAAATTTAGTTCATATACTATTTAAAAATATGTTATTAGAAAACTATGAAATTTTGGTAATTCATATAAAATATTAATGACAAATACAATTTTAATTTTAAATTTAATTTAATTTTAATTATAACAAAATTTATTGAGAAATTTTTTTAAAATAGTACCAAAAATTCAAATATTTTATTTATAAAATAATAGATTAGTTGTAGTCACAAAAAAATCAAAATTCATTTAATGTTTCAAACTCAAAAATAGTTGTGCAATTTTCCAAAGTTTTCTTGACAAAATATAAAATTTTGAAAATAAATATATAAAATCAAAATCATAATATTGAAAATTTTACAAAACATAAATCATATATAATAAAGAATAACTTTTTGAAATGCATCACAAAAAAAACTATATATATATGTTGTAAAAATTAAAGCAATCTAATATTTTGAAGTCTTAATTTTAAAAAAATAAAGCTTGTTATCATAACATCCAAAAATATCCTATATTAGTAAGTAATAAAAATTAATAACAAAGTAAAATGTTTTAAGAAAATCACTATATATTAATAATATTGAATAAGAAATATAAATAATAATATTATAGATTTACACAATATATAACACCAAGATATAAATTATACATTTATAGCATTTGTAATAATATCTAATACATTTATAAAATAGAAAAATATCCGCACGGATGTGCGGGTTAAAATCTAGTTAAGATTTAATCTTACATTCTTATACATAAACAAAATGAATAATCGTATTGTAATAAAAAAAGCAAATGGATCTAACGGATTGGAGATTTCAGTGGAATTAATAAAAAAATGACTGGTTTATAGGACATGTTTATTTATTTTAAAAATGCTAACACAGCATATGATACATTATTATTTATTTTAAATGTAAAATATCACGCACTTTAAATATCAGGTAATTTGGGTTGTTTGGATAAAAATATAGGATAACTAAATAATTTTTAATATTTTGAATAAAAATATTCGGTTAATTCATTTTTTTCATAATTTAGTTTAAAAATATTATTTTAGGATATTTAGTTATTTAGAAAATTATATATAACTAATATTTTTAGGTATATAATCTATATTTTAAAAATTTAAGTATCTATTTGGTTTTCGATTTGGTTTCGGTTTTTCGGTTTCAGAAATATATAAATATGATATGCTCAGTTTATTATGAAATTCAGTTTTTTTTTTGTTTTTTTTAAAGTTGTGTACATTTTGGTTTACCTGGTTAAATGTGTTCATACATTACATTATTTTATATAAAAAATTATATAGAAGAATTTAATTAATTTTGAAAATAAAAATATATTTTCTAACCGCGGATCAAAATCTAACCACTTAAATTAAAAACGAAGATGATAATAATTTACATCACTTTTCAATAATCAACCCAAATACAAGAACTTGCATCAGTTACACGATTGAAATATTTTCTCAATATGATTAGCATCAGTTTAACTAAAAGATATAAAAGTAATATCAGTAATAAATGACGTAATTTGCATATACAAAAAGTGTCTTATTTTCTCCGCCAAATTGAAAAGTGAGATTTAGCTTGACAAATTCCATCACCGACTGAGAGAGATTTTTTTTTTTTTTTTGCAAGTTTTTGATTGTAATAGAACAGGATTTCTGGGCCTCAATATTTATTCTTTCAATTCAAGATTTGCGTTCATTACTGATCATTCCATTTCAGTTTTTTTTTTCTTTCTGAAACTGAGTTTTTGTTCTTAAAGTTGTATATGTTTTTTTAAAAAGAGTTTTTTGCCACAAAAAAAACTAAGAAAAAAGAAAACTAAAAGAAGTTTAATTAAGGGTGTAAATATACACTTATAATTATACCATAAAATTAACTAAATTATATTTAGGGTTTAGAGTTATGGGGTGAAATTTTGGAATGAATCTAATTTTTTTTAAAATAAAGAATAAATATTAAAATTTTAAAAATAAAAAGTTCTTTTAGTCATTTGAAAAAATAATTATGACAAAAACTTGAAAAATGATTATTCAATAGAATTGTTCTTTTTCACAATTAATTCTTAAATCAAACTCTATTTAGGTTATATAATCAAATTACAACATTTATCTCTATAGATTGATGGAGCTCATGGCAACTTCTATCCTCAAACCGCCTCTCACAATCTTTGAACCAATCAATTTTGATCAAAATTTAAAAGTGAGTTTAGTTAGTGATTTTCTTTTAATTTATGTTGTTTAAGCAATAGCTTATGCAATTTCAAGAGTTGATGCGTACTTATCGCATCGCTTATAATATTTTTTGTCAAAACTGAAACTATGTATTTTGATAACAAGTGTGTAAAATATACAAAATCTTTATATCTACCCCAAATTTTTTTTGTCAAATTGCCTAAGGGGGTAATATACTACCTTTTAGAAATAATTAAGAATACAATTACACTGAAAGTCAGTTTTCCCAATAACATAATAAACCACATTTTTCTATTAGGACACTTTTCAACATTTTATCTTATTCCTAACTAAACTAGTCTATTACTAACTATACATCTCACTAACAAAACAAGAATACTACCGGGATTAACCTAAACCACATATCTCCCCTCCCACTTGACAACTCAGATTGACTCTGACACACTTTTTTTATTTAAAAGAACTTATATTTATCTAAATTATGGTAATTAGATCTACTGTTGTACTTTAAACACAAAGGGGCCAAAACTCATTGTATGTTCTCAAGCAATTCATCATCTTCATCTATTTTTTTTTGGTCCGAAAAATTCAGAAACCTTAAACTTCGTCTCTAATTTTTTTAGATTATTGCTTCAAAATATTGGTTAGTTTGGTAATATATACTTAATTATTCAACTTATCACAATCTAATTTTTCATGTACAAAACTCTTAACTTAGCTCTTTATTGGGGTTTTTGGTTGTAGAAACTCTTAACTAAAACTTCTTTCTTATATATACAGAAGGAAAATGATAAATCTAGATGAAATTGCTCAAGCTTAAATAAGAAAGATGACGAGATTTCTCAAGCTTGAAGAAGAAAGATGTTGAGTTCATATGTGTATGTCAGTCGTTGTCAATCTCATGTTTCCTTTTATCGCGATTCAACCAAAATATATTTGCGTTGCCTCTTCTTCATTTGCTCTGTGTTTGAGCTATGTCTTCGTCGCTGCAGCTGCACGTCCACAAGACCATTGATGCTCGCTCCTTTGCCATCGTCTCGTGTCTACCCTTGTCGCGACTCGCTGTGATGAGCGCCATGGTCTCTTCTCCAAGTCATCTTCAAAGGGAAATCATCGAGTCGAGATCGAGCCCATCAAATTGAGTGGTTCGGTTCTTCTCAAGAGGTCAATTTAGCATAGTTGGACCTGAAAATCGAAGCATTGGGATTGACAATACTGGATTAAGCAGTTCAAGTTTCACGCTTCAATTGCATTGAACTTCTTGATGCTTAAGAGCAATTATTCAGTGATTTTCACATTTGGTCCCCGTGTTTTTTTTGAATCTTTGTTTTCAACCCCACAACTTCCAAATAGTACATATTTCCCTTAATTTCACCTCAAAACTATTGATTATGCCTTTACCACCCCGTGTATGCAAATTGTCAAATGCATGTTCTATTAATTCCTAAATTACAATCTTTAAACATTAAAATGGTTAAAACGAATGACTAGGAACCAACAAAAATACAATATATGAACCTTTCATTATATGTACAAAAAGCAAAATAAAATTTAAAAATGCATAAGAGCAAGGTATTTTCTCGATTGCATAGACACCACAATCACACTTTCCATGTTCCAAATAACCAACACAGTCCCCTTTGCCACCTTTTACAAATAATTGCCATCCATCAATTGGTTGGACAGACATCGTATCCGCTATCTCCGAACGAAGAACAAGTAAGTATTCAACTCCCCGACTATGCTGAATTGTGAGACTCAAAGCATCTTCTCTCCTTTTCCAATACCGCCTTCCTAGCTTCTCCCTTATGAACTACAACATGAACTGAATAGGAATCCTCTTGCTCGCTTCGGTGCAGAATTAATAGATTCACCGATGTTGGCTCGTTTTTAAGTTGTAGTTGTCTCCTTGACAATGAACCCTTGACCATAGGGTTACGTCAGCATCCTCCAAATACGTTGCAAGTTCCTAGTTTGCACTCCGTATCTCATCCATGTACGGTTAAAATCATAAATTGTATGAGCATAAGCAACACCTTTTGACAAGTACAAGAAATGCTTGCCTTTATACTTTTGGACAATGTTCTGTTGTAGGTGAGAATAACATATTCCTCGGATTGCCTCAGGAAATACCTTATCACACGCATTTTTAATGTTCGTGTGCCAGTCCGAGACTATCAGCAAGAGAATACTGATCAGATATACAACTCCCCAGTTTCGCAAAAACCAATTCCCAAGATTGGTCATTTCAACATTTTGGAATTTTCATCTTGTGCAACTGAAACTAACATAACACCTCCATACTTCCCACTTAGGTGAGTCCTATCTATCACGATGACCCTTCTTTGATACTGAAAATGTTGAATAGAAGCTCCAAAAATAGAAATATATACTTAATCTGTTCGGAGAATCAAGTTCTATACCAGTGATAGAAACCGAATTTGCTACCGAGATTTGCTTCAAATATGAAGGTAGTCGCTCATACCCATCTTCTGGCTGATCCTCTCATCAATTCTTACGCATATAACAATGCTATGTATGAAGTGGTTTAATCAAGTGTCATGCCAAACATGTTCTTCATTGCATCTTTTATATGATGCGGATTTAACCCATCAAATGATTCCAACTCGATCTATGAAAAGCCTACCAACATACTTCGGAGTACAATGCTTCCGCTGAGCCAGTCGATCTATCACAGAACATGTATGAGTTTCCACATACTTGGTGACCCAAAACGTTTTTGTCCATGTTTCACACTCGCTCTGATCTTCCATTCACAACCATTAACACGAAATTTTACCACAAGTACAGTTTTGTTGACTTGTATATTTTGAAGGAGAACTTAAGCTTCACCGCTGTCAACTGCAACTCTCACAAAGTGCATCTTTACTATCAAAACTCTGGTTGGCATAGATATTGTTAGCATTTGAGCTTCCTTCTTCACTACCATATGTCCCTTTGAAATCTTCAAAACACATATAATCTTCTTCCTTATCCTCATCTTTAACTTTTCCAACTCAATGTAATCCTCACCATCATCAACCGCTTCAGAAATATCAGGGATATCAGCATCCTCCCCCCATCATCATTTTCATTTTCAGCCAAATTATCATCATCTTCATCCCCTTCTTTATCTTCTTCCCCTTGATCACCTTCATCATCTTCTTCCCCTTCCCCTTCATCTGAAACCGTTCTCATCATTCTAAAGCTTGATACACAAAGACGTAATTTTATGCGTTTTAGTTATCTCGAGCAAGTTTCGAACTTGTCTATCACTTGTAACATGAATTGGAGGGGTGTCTGGAGCCATCTGTTGCATCATTGCTTCTGGTAATGAGTAGGTTAACTCCAAAACCTCTTTTTTCATGTCCAGGTTAAAATCTTCTTCGGCCATTTCAACAAGTTCAGCATGTGTCGAACCTTCACTTAAAAAGAACATTCTCGCTCCTTTGGAATTATCAACCACAAAATTCCAAGAATCATCTTTCAACAACCATTCTCCATACACTACATGTAACTGACGCATCATCTGAAAATTCAAATTAAAACACATTAGTAAACATAGAACATCAACTTTAATAAACATGAATGTCGTCCAGAAGACTTACAAGGAATCGTCCAGAAGACTTACAAGGAAGTCGTCCAAAACACTTACACGAAAGTCTCCAGAAGACTTACAAGTAAGTCTTCCAGAAGACTTACAAGTAAGTCGTCTAGAAGACTTACAAGTAAGTCGTCCAGGAACTTACAAGTAAGTCGTCCAGAACTTTACCAGGAAGTCGTCTAGAACTTACCAGGAAGTCGTCTGGTCAATGGGGAGGTTAGTTTTTGCAATTACTTTTATATGTAGTTTTAAAGACGACTTATCTGGAAGTCTTCCAGTTTCTTTGTAAACAAAAAAATCTCAAAAGTACCACAGAAGACCTCCCCGTAAGTCATCTAGGATAAACATGTTAGTTTGCATTTGACCAAATTGTGTCAGAAATTTGGACTTTTTCCCAGACGACTTATAAGTCGTCTGGATTAAAAAATTAATTTTTTTTTGATATTAACTATAAGACTTATATATAAGTCGTCTCAGGTTACTTTTGCAATTAGAAAATAAAACTTAAATATTTAATTTTACTCATACGACCTACGTGTAAGTCGTCCGTCAGACGACCTACGCGGAAGTCTTCCAGAAATTGTTTCTGATATTCTGGTCAAACCTTGGATATCACAGAAGACTTCCATGTAAGTCGTCTGACGGACGACTTACATGTAGGTCGTCTGAGTAAAATTAAATATTTAAGTTTAATTTTCTAATTGCAAATGTAACCTGAGACGACTTACATATAAGGTCTTCTAGTTAATACTAAATATTTAATTTTTGTAATCCCTTGTAAGTCGTCTGGACAAATTCAAATTTCTCACACAATTTGGTCAAATGCAAAACTAACCTGTTATCCTAGACGACTTACGGGGAGGTCATCTGTGGTACTTTGAGATTTTTTTTGTTTACAAGAAAACTAGACGACTTCCAGATAAGTCGTCTCTAAAAATACATATAAAAGTCAATTGCAAAACTAACCTCTGCATTGACCAGACGACTTCCGTGTAAGTCTTCTACGTCCAGAAGACTTACACGAAAGTCGTCTAGGCGAACAAATCTGGGAAACAATTGATTTCATACCTTAAATTAGTGAGATAAACTTCACTTCCTTAGCACACAGAACTATTCTCCAAGCACACAGAGGCTCAAAAGAAATCGACCCACCAAGAATCGTAAGCTTGAATTAAAATCTTGAATTTTAAGATGAATATAGAGAGAAAGTGAAAAAGATTTAGTTTGAGCATAAGAAATGAGATAAGAGGATTCAAAACAAACTTTTAGGTGCAGTAAGAGCTTCAAAGTGGTTGTTCATGGTGGTTGGTGTATTGATGGCAATGACATTATTATAAATATTTGATGACAATGAGGATGATAGAGTAAAATACTCATTTTTGGAAAAAAAAATGGCATTTTGGTGAATAATAAGAACTTTTAAGGTGAATAGGGCAAATGAAAATTCAAAAAAACATAGGTTAGTTTTGTGTTTGACTTCATGTATTGAGTTATTTTTGCAAAAAACATTTTTTAGAATATGAAAATAACACATACATCACCATCGAATTGGAATATTATTTAATTATATTCTTATAAGTATACATTTTTATTACTAACAAGACTTTCAAAATTTTATACAATTTTAATAAAGTTATAAACTTTTAATCGTAATACCCTTTGTTTCCTTTGATATCTACAAATTTTAGAAATTCTTATTAGTCTTATTTTTGATAATTACAAACAAATTATATTATTTTTTTGAAAAAATTATACAAATTGATTCAATATATTTAAAACAAAATAAATTAATTAAAATCAATCTAAATTAACTTTTACATTGAAATATTGGTGTGAAAATCATAAAATATAGAATATTAAAAGGATTTTATATTTAAATATAATTTTAATTTTTTTTCACATGAAGCAGAAAAACACCTAGTAAGTGAATAAAAAGTTGTTTAGTAATAATTAGAGTAGTTATCCTTAGAATTAAACTATCTATTTTATTAAAACTGAAGTACAAAACAAAACGTTCCTATTTTAAGATTTATTACATACTTTACATTCCTTTATTCAACTTTACAAAACTAATTCATTAATTTTCTTTATCATAACAATTATGCAAATATTTATTAATCTTTTTCATGTATTTTATTACAGATTTGTCAATAAGCTATTAAATACTCTTAAATTTCATCATTAATTATATTTTTTCATATAAAACAGATATAAAACTTACATAATTCTTTATTCTAACCAATTAATATTTTCACTACTCACTAAAAATTTATATTTTAATCAAACTAATTAATAATTCGCTATTCAAACAATTAATATTATATTTAAACACAATATACATTTTATTTAGAAGACAATTTAATATGTTTACAGAATATTTCTATAATATAAACAACCGATTCAACACATAATCTCAGATATATGATTTGTAATTTCTCATAATAAAATATTGGCCCTTAAATCATAATACAAGTACTTAGTTGTATTTTCCATGTCTCACTTTTAATAATTTTTAATTTAAATATTCATTATTTATAAATACATAAATAATTAAAAAAATATATAATTTGTAAAAATCATATATAACTATGATAAAGATTTTGTGAGTTGTTCCCTCAAATTTACTAAATTTAATGGGTTAACCTACTTAATTTTCATAAACATGAAGTTATATTCATTTAAAATGAAAAAATATAAATAGTTAATATATATAATATAAAAATTAAATATTAATTAATCTTTCATTATATATTATTTTATGCACATTTTCATATATAATATTTTAATAAAATCCAATATGATAAATATATGATAAGAACTATGGATGGTGTAGTTGACGATTTAAAAACCTATTAAATAAAAATAATAAAAAAAATATTATGTTTTAAATTTATATTAATAATATTTAATACGGTGAATATTAAAAATATATACCACTATTTATATAAATTAAATATTAACTTACCAAAAAAACACATGCACACACGTATAGATCAAACTCTAGTAAAAATTTAAAGAAATGATATCATTGGTAAATTAACTCTTAACTTTATTAGGGAAAGTGTATTGAAAGAAAAAGAAAAGCATGTTGGTATAAGAAAATATCTTATAGTGATATTTAAGTCAAAACTGTCTTTTCTTGTAGTACTAGTGTCAGGAGAAATTGTTAGAAATACGATAAGTTAAGTATCATTTTTAGAATATCACAAATCAAAAAATATACACTAATATTTGGGTTTAGATTTTAGTGATTATTATTTAGGATTTTATATTAAAAGGTTGAGGTTGAGTTTATAAATGCTCTATAAGTATTTAAAAATCAACTTAGTGTTATTTTATCATAAATTTAGGTATTTGTGAAAATAATCTTTTATTAATGGTAAATTTAATAAGTGATATCAAACTTGTAGTAGAATTGAAATTTTCATTTTTTTAGTTGATGTGCAACGGTGAAGGTCTAGGAGTTAGATCAGAAGAGATGGAAATATCTGTTGATGTGCAACGGTGAAGGTCTAGGAGTTAAGATCAGAAGAGATGGAAATCACTGTTGATGTATTATTATAGTACGCTTTTATATTACCACCGGCACTTGAATACATTTTCAATTAATTGCATTTAGTTGCTGACTGAATTGAATATAAAAAAATTAACTTGACACAATGTGAGAGTTTGATAAAGGAAAAAAATATGTAAACATGTTTTTAGAGGCTAGACTGGATATATATATAACTATCTGAGAGCAAATTTGGAAATATCTTCTAATACTAAAAGGGGAATATAGAGCATAGGGAGGGTGTCCACGTAGGCAGAAAAAAACATCCAATCAGATTTTAAATATTTGCCACATCATCTCTCATTTATGCAAACCATTGCAACATTTACTCAATTTGGAATCATAAAAACTCATCTTCCATCTTGATACGAGATCAGTCTAGCTTCCCCCAAAACGTTAGCCGATCCACTTTCTTGTGATCCATGGTATTCTCACCAAGCTTTAATTCAGGTTTTATAGTCTCCATCAAACCATAAGCTATTTCCTCTCATCTTAATTGCAATCTCCTTAGGGATTAATATACGACGGCGCTTTGCATCTTCCGGTCATATCTTCTTACAGTATGTTGGCTAGCTTAAGAAAATGTCATCTCCAGATTTAGTCCCTAACTATACCTAATAATCATATCTCAAGATTTAACTAAAACTCTATTTCGCTGCAGGTTCAACACAGTCAGAAATATCAAATTTGTCATGAAGGAAAACTAAAAAGGAGTGGATCTCAACGATCTACGAAGGTAAAAACGGCCAATGCGACTAACTAGAAGAATACGTTCTGAATTCAAATAAAGCTCATATCATATGTAGTGTATGACTGTTTGTTTTCATAATTAAGAAGGTATGTACAAATTTTTATGATATATTATTCACAAGTTAAACTTCAGCGTTTCCCCTGAAGAAACTAAATGGACCTATATAACGAAAGAACGACGTTCGAGCAGGCCCTGTTTCTTCTGGTAATCACTTTGCTTCTTACGCTACGAGAATTTTCCAGGTATTCTCTTATGATAAATGTACATAATTTTGCTTACTTCTTCCTGGCCTGGTTAATCTACTCTCTAATGAGGAAGCTAAAAAAGCAATTTGTGTTTCTTAAAGCAGAATGCGGACAATGGATGTTCAACTATGTTTCTTCAAACATGAAATTTCTCATAAAAAATATATAATTTTAAGAATCACCAACACAAAAAGTTTCTTAACCTAGAACCAATAAGTTTGGTTTAAAAGGAAACCTATCATATTTGCTCTTCCATATTTCATACATGAACCACTTGATTTTCCTTCTCACAAGTTACTCCTTCTTTTAGGAATATGAGCTACTACATGATTCAAATGGAACCTTTTATTAATCAGGTCAGATGACACAAAGACTCTTTGTAGCATGATTCTTTTGCCTTCAGAATTTCTGAGGTTTTTTGTGGTCGGCCCTTTATGAGTTTTTTTTGTAAGCCAATAGCTCAAGATTATGTGTTTGACTGAAATCTTATTGCAGGTGCTTGCTTTGCGCACCAGTCTTACAAGAAATGCCCCCCAGCTCAAAGAGGCGTTTACAATCTCTAGCTCATAAACGACAAGATGCGCTGCAACAAAAAAGTTATCTAATTACATACCACTCAAGTAATTTCAAAGCTCAAAAATATGCTTATGCGATTACGAGTGATTATCAGCATCATTGAAATATGCAGGTGAAATTATTACCCGTTCCATCAGCTCGAACTGTGAAGTCTCCTCGGTCCCTTAATTCATTGGTCCATTTATAATATCTTAAACCAACCACATGCGTCAAGAACCAGAGTAAATGGTTAATACCACTATGTTTCCTAATTGGACCATTACACCTGTAACTGGAAATGGAGAAGCATCAAGTGAAACACAGAACGAGAAGGAATGGGTTAAGCAAGATGACCCTGACGTCTAATCAGTCTTACAACTTAGACAATGGTGTTACCTGACCTCAAACGTATCCGTTTAGGTACAATCATATTATATTTCCCTACAAAAAACATCAGTTGTAGTTTTGCTGATTAATCTGTTTGTAACAGCCAAAAAGGTTTAGTGAGAAACAAACGGAATAGTGGTGACCAGATAACAGGAGACGAGTCTACGAACAATACAATTTACGAATGGTTAACAAAACCAGTAAGGAAATATGCCTCACTGAAACTCTTTTCACCAACCACTTCTCTTATTTCTCAAGCTGTAATCTGAGTGCAAAATCTTGGGATATAACATATTTTCTATATAGATATATAGATAGAAAACTAGAAGTTTTAAAAGTGTTTTACGTCTTCTTTCATTGTAGTTTGGGGCTTCTTAAATATGTGATCAGCACCAACTACCCATACAACTTTCAGTAGTCCCTTCTTGGATATGGTTGAACTGAGAGCTTGAAATTGTTTGAATCTTATCAAACGCTATGGCTTTTGAGTCATGTTTTCACTGTAACGGTCATGATATTTTGTAGGTAAATCTGGAACATTGAATCAAAGTAATTTATATCTTTCAAGGAGTTTATGAGAAAGTAGGCATGTACACTTGATGATCTCGAGGTATGTGAGACTACACAAAAGATGAGAAGAGATAAGAATATCAATCAAAAGAAACAAGTTTTATAGGTTGGATACGAGGATGTCGGAGATGCAGTAGCAGTGGCTTGTGATGTGTAGTAGTGATAAATACACCAGTTAAGAAAAAAGACTAAGAGCACCTCCAACAGTAAGGACCCCCTTGGGATTTCTAAATTTTTTTTATTATTTTAAAAAAAATTAAAAAGATGAACCAGTCGCGGACCGCCACGTGTTAGTGGGACCCACAAAAAGTTCAAGAACCTGTCTCTTAAATCAGGGGGTTTGGAGCTGGTTCTAAACAAATTTGTGGGTCCACCCCTTTAGAACCCCTAAAAAAAACTCATTGGAGGTGGTCTAAGAAGTTTTACTTACGTATATTAGTCTAATGTGTTTAAAATTTTAGTGATGCACGATTTAAAAAAAAGGTGTAGCTATGAATTAATGTGTTAAATAGTGAAATAATGTGCGATAAATGCTCAAATAATAAAACAAAGAACTATGTTTGTAGGTATGCTGATATCATCACAAATAAAATAATGAAAAACTAGGTGGGTTGTCCTGCCCGTACATGCGGATATAAACATTTATAAAATTACTTATATATATATTACTAATTTAAAAACTATAAATATAAATTATTATTTATTTTTTCATTAGAAATTCTATGTGAAAATTCTTATGTATACTATATTCATTATTAATAAATCAAGTTTAAAATTCACTCGATTATATAAAATGAATAATTTTACTTGATCAATATTTAGTTGTGTTTTTTGTTTTCTATTTTTTTTGATTTAAATTTTTATTAAATATGTTTTTTGTATAACAACACAATATATATATATATATATATGATAATTATCTTCTTCTTTTTTAGATTTTGGATAATTCTTATTAATTTATTATTATGATTTCAACTATTTATCTAATAAAAATAATTTAAATTCGTTTTTATTTTTGAATAATTTATAGATTTTATTTATAAAGGGTAAGAACGATATTAACCGCTCTAACTTTTAACGTGAGAACTCTGTTATGAAAAATCACTTCACAAATAATAGTATAGATACACGAGACACGAGTCTATAGGAGAAAAAGTGAATAGCAATGTCATATATATTACAAAACATTTGTTCTTTGTAATAATATGTTTTTAAATAATAACAATACTGACTCCTTATACTTAAATACATCTAAAAATTATGATCATTTGTCAAGTTTAAAATTTACTGAATGGAGTCCATGAATATACCAAAATTGGGTTATGGGTTTAGTATTGTTCTATGAAATCAAAGCAATCTGATTTCTCAATTAAAAACAGAAAAATATATTCAAACCACCATCCCGTTTTATATAAAAAATACATAGTAGATCAACAATGGTTAAGTAATCTCTATGGAACAATCAAATATCAAATTCTAAAGAACAAGTACTCTGAAAAATGGAGTTGTGACAGTCACAAGCATTATCCAAAGACATATTAAGGAAAATAAATACATATTTTCAAATGTAATGCATTATTAAAAAAAACTGATTCGAATATACAGAGAATTGTTACTGGATTCAGCACCAACTACACAATGTTTACATTTTACTTCGACAACACAATGAAAAAGATAATAGTAAACTTACATACAAGAGCTAAAGCTAAACATTTCATCTACAACTAAAAAGAATAGCATCAAGAAAATCCTACCCAAAAGAACCAACGTTTTTCTCTTTCAGTTATTTAAGAGTTTAGAAGTCTGTAATTTTGTTATACCAAAACTAATACAACAATATTATAGTTCTATACATATTTTAAAAAAGATTATAGTACGATACTCCGCGCGTAGCGCGGCCACGGACCTAGTATAACTAACTGAGCAAATTCTTTTATATATACACGTTACACCTCGTATTAATGATAAAAAGTAGATAATGGTTTATTGATTCTGTTTGTTTCTTGCGTCGGACTCTTGAAAATAAAATTAAAGGTTATATGTAACATTTGCATCGCCCTTTCACATTTCCCTAAATCTCATAGGACCTTAAATAATATCCCTTGATGCATGTTTACTTGATTAGTCTACATATAATTTGTACAACTCATAACAACCTTACTTTCAATACATGTTCATGTTGTAAATAGCCGCCAACGTTTCCTGTAGTGTGGCAGTATGTATGTTTTAGGGACAGTAATTGGTTGAGGCTACTCTCAGACTTATTATTTTGGCAATAAGACATCATCAGCTTTACTTTTCTGATGATGCAATAAAATGTTTCCCTCTATGAAGAACCAGAGAATTAAGTTCTTTTTTTGACAAGGCTTCACGCGGCAAAGCTGATGTATCAATGAACATTAAATTTTAAATGATAGGCAAATGCGATCTCGTTTCTTTTACCTCATTAAAAGGAGAATCAAACTGTATAAAATTTATGCTACTAATATTATCAACACTCCTAAAAATTTTAGGACCCAAAAACCTAAAACCTATTGAATTTTAAAAATTGCAAACTGGATGTAAAATTTACATTTAAAAACAAAATTTAAGTTCAATTCTGTTTGGTTTATTTTGGTTGCAGCTGAATAGAATACCCAAGAGTCCAGGACTAGACTCTCATTTAGAAAAAGGTATCAAAATTTACAGATACTACAAAGTACAAACGGCAAGATCAAACTATCTCATTTACAACTTCTAAAGCTATGGCAAATTGAGAGGGGGTAATGGTAAGGTTTTTTTTAATAAATCTATTCTATTAAAATAGAACTCATAACTTACTTCATGATGTTTTAAGTTGGATCATCTCCTAAATAATTGTTTTTATAATTTTTGCTATTTACATAACAATATTACTTAATTTTTTCTTTCTCTAAGCATATAAATAAGAGTATCTTTAATGAAATCTTTTTTCTGATTTCATTCCTAAATATATGTTTCTTAATTTTAATATGTGATATTATTATTTTATATAATTCTAGCTAAAATATAATCATATTTTATCATTATAATGTATATTTTCATCTAGATTTCAAGAACAATATACAAACATTATTTATATAGTTTTTAGATCATATGATAAATAACCAAATTTAAAACATTACAAATATAGATAAAATAAGGAGGTAAATATGCAGTAATATAGTTTATAATGCTCTTATATTTTAGAAATTCACTAAAAATTGATATATCTTTAATAATATTTTATGTTGCTCTTATACTTTGTAAACTTAATTATCGGCATATACACAGTGATATATAAACTTAAATAATTTATTGTACTTTTATATTTGTAAAATATTATACAAATAATTTATAAAATAAATATACCAATTATTTCATAGCTATTTGATCCTATATTTGGTATATAGAAAAATTCTTCATATAACTTTGAAAAAATACCATATTATTTAACTATAAAATAATTTTTAAATGAATAGGTTTATAAACGTAATCAAAGATATTAAATAATTAGATTTAAAAATAAATAAATAAAAAATTGGTTCATGTAATAAACATGATAAGATGACAAACAATATGTGTAACATATTCTATTGTGTTGACATAAAATCTTTAAATAAAATAGTTTTACCAAAATAAAATCTAAAAATAATATGAATAATCAAATTCAAACATTAAAATGTCAATCATACATAAGATTACATTTTAAGATAAAAAAAACACCCGTGCGGTTGCGCGAGTCGAAATCTAGTATTATATTACACACAAAAAGATTTAGTTTATGATTAGAACTGAATTGTTGATTTTGATAGGTCGCTTCAGATATCTAACAACTGTTGAAGGCTGTTCGGATATTTTATTTGATCCTCAAATTTCTGAGATAAAGTACTAAAATCAATGGGAGTTTATTATGATTTCAAAATATTTAAATATATAATATAAATAGTAAACATAATTTAATATACGTTAGTAGTATTGATGTTAAAGAGAATTTTACTTTCAGGATTCCGTTATGTGCATTTTGATTCGACAACAAGAGAGTTGAAGATTTTTATTTATTATCCTATAAAATTTTTATGTGACAATTTATTTTATTTTTTAATTGAAAACTAATTATGCGTTTTAGAGGTTGGAATAAAATTCAATTGCTTTTATACTACAATTACGTTTTCTTAGTTTTGAGAGCTATATTTTATTTATGAACTTCAGTTATGGTTTTGATTACCATATCTTATTGATCCACCGAAGAAAAAAATATCAAACATACTCCCTCTGTTTCATTATAAGTGTCACTTTAGGTTTTTGCACACAGATTAAGAAAACAATTAATTTTGCATATTTTCTATATAAAAACACAATTACCTATACACCTAACCATATTTTAACCAATAAAAAAACAAACTGCAACATAAAATTAATAAATTTTGCATCGAAAGTCGAAAACGACACTTATTTTGTTACAAAAAAAATTCTCTAAAACGACACTTATTATGAAACGGAGGGAGTAGAAAGAACTTAAGAGATACGATTCTAACCACCGAGGAACGGTGGTTTCATTTGTTTTGAGAGAATATTAAAAAAAATAGGAATCAACAAATAATGTAAGTCGCAAGCCCACATATGGCCCAACAAACTTATGTATGCATTGTATTATTTAGTATCGAATCACGGCCTTCTTAAACGGATTATAACCGTAACATTCAATAACCAATAATGCGGTTTACTGTAAAATTATACTACGTTATACATAATCAAAATATATAATTTCAACATTCATATGGATATCTCATCCCACGCAAAACGCGGGTTACTACCTAGTGTAGAATTAAAGCGCAAACGCAAAACACAGATACAGTTTTTTCCGAGTGAAACCCACTTATGATGAGGTGGATAGTCTTAGAAGAGAGAAAATTGTCTCATTATATATATATATATATATATATATATATAAGATTCTCTTGTTCAATTTGATTTTTTTTTTTTTGGAGAGTACCAAATTGAACCAAGATCACATTCTGTTCAAGTTTATTTTGTTAAAAATACAAAAATAAAGTTGGGTAATAGTTTAAATAATTCAGCTAATTTCAGAGAATTCTATTTATTTGTTCTTGCCATACTGAAAACCTGTTGAATGTTTAAAATTTGCAAACTGGATGTAAAATTTACATTTTAAAAAACAAAATTTAGGTTCAATTCTGTTTGGTTTATTTTGGTTGCAGCTGAATGAATACCCAAGAGTCCAGGACTAGACTCTCCTTTAGAAAAAGGTATCAAAATTTACAGATACTACAAAGTACAAACGGAAAAGTTTCCCCGCCATTCTCTCATTCTCTGTGTTACAGAAACGAACAACATCTCCGTCAACCTAACTCAAAACTACAGACCAAAAATAAAAATGAACAGACAAGAGAACCCTTGATAATCTAGATCACAAGACTTCTGCTCCAGCTCAATATTAAGACAGCATTCCGTTTTGTACATTTGGCACTTTGTTATAGAAAGCACATCAACTCTTTTTCTCCATCTATTGAGCTTAACCCGGCGTTTTGATATCTCATCTCAGGTTTAGGCATCGTGCTAAATATCTAGAAACACAAGCAATGAGAGTATTTAAAGGAAGATTGTTTGTTTTTCAAGTTTCACATGTCCTTTATCATTTTCTTACCTTCACTGTTTATGTCACTGTTCAGATCAACTGAGAAACTGGAACTTATTATCTGATTTTCACGTGACTCGCAGACCACGTGGTGTTGTTCTCCTCCGGTGCCGGCACTTAGGTTTTGTGAATATGCAGCAGCATTTATCACTGGTGGCTGCCTACGATTCAGATACATCTCCAAGCTAGATGATGCAACTCCTGGAGCCTTTCTAGTCTTAAACAATCTTCTGCTCAGAAAAAAAAACTTTAGTATAGGCCTTGAATATTTGAGGATTGTTTCTTTTGAAAGCACCTGTCCTTCCGCTTTTCAAGGTATCTTTGCAAGGACACTTTTCTGTTAGCCTGACCCTCCGCATCTTCAGAAAAAACACAAGGACACGATGGTTAGCACTAACAAAATTTCAAGGTCATTATATCAAGCAGAACAAGCAAGTCTAAGTTTATCTGCCTATAGTAAACACGAATAGCATAGGAAGTGGAGGTGAAAGCAGGTGTTTTTAAGCATCATTAAAATCACAGGTATCTATATTTTAAAGGTAAATATGAGCACTGGTTGTACCAGAATCACGAGAAGCATTTGCTTTTTCAATGACATAATGGGGAAGTTCTACAATCTTCTCTGCAAAATAAAATCACAATATATTATGTATTAATTCAACTCGATAAAGTGGGATTTTAAACAAGATGAGCATCTGGCACAAAAAGGTGCAAGATGTACTCCCATCTGTCAGAAAATCTGGAGATGCAAGGTCCATTCACTTTTCCAGTTTGATCATACAAGTGGGAACAAAATCATTTCAAGTTTGAATCATCTATATATCTATCTATCAAAGCAAATCAGATAACTTTGGTAAAAGGTTACCTTTACTCATGGGCCTTGAAATTATTCTACTAGCAGCAAGAATACCATTTTCAGGCAAATCAATTGGGTTGGCTGCAAAGTGCATGATTGACCTTGCCTGCAAACCAATATACAGAGGATGCATGATCAAAACATGCAGTCAAGGTTTTTCCATTCTAGGCAGGACTTGATTTACCTTTTCAGGTGGTACTCCATCATACACATTCAGTTTCCCACTATAGAATATCGTCATTTGCCCATCCAACGCACTTATTTCAGCAGGGATTCTGATGCAAACATTACAGACAAATGTAGTGTAAAACAGCTTACTTTCAACAGGAATTCGAGTAGTAATTCGTTTATATAACAACAAGCACATATGTTTCAAAAAAAACAAGCACATAATAGCAATGAGGTTTCGTACATGGACTACCCTCAAACTTAAAATAGATCACTGCGAAATTCACAAATGGTGCAACTGGTTTTTTCTCTCCCATTAACTAGCAATGATGGCATTCACCAATGTAGTTTAAAACAACTTGTTTTCAACCAGAATTGGAGTAGAGTTCATTCATATAACAACAAGAACACATTCGCAACAATGTATATTAAGGTTTCGTAAAGGGACTACCCTAAAAACCCTCAAACGCAAAAGATATAATTTGGCACAAATCAGGCGCCAAACCATAGTAGTAAGCAACTGTTGTGTCCACTAACTAGCAATGGTTAACACCAGAGAGAAGCAAGAAGATCTGGAAACACCAAATACGGATACATGTCTTCAACCATCAAAGCCATTATCAATATAGTAGTGTCTATATGTTATCTCACCAACTACTATCTAACCAACAGTCACTTGACTTGAACGCATGGAAAGAAGAGAAACACCACTTGAGATTCAAAGAGTAGTGTAGATAAAACCTGGTCTTGTAGCTATCTTTATCCGCTACATAATGAGCAGAACCACCACCGGAAAACTCAGCGGATGTTGGAGAATCTCTTCTGTGGGACGAGCCATCATCTTCCTGAAAAGCTCCGAGCTCATTCGTTGGCTCAGCCTGAAAACATAGCAATAGAATAAGCACCAACAAAGAAAGAAACTTTCCGAAGTACCAAAGTTCGCTCACGCGAGTGGGCTTTGGAGGCTGAGAAACGAGGATCTTCCGGAGGATTCCGGCGCCGGAATCGTCTCCGGGCTCGAATAGAGCTTTGAGGGATAAAACTTGCTGGATCGCCTGAGATTTGTTCCAAGAAGGTCTTCGCATTCCTGTTACGGACACGTCTCAGTCACCATTCTCGCGAAAACAAGCAAAAGCTCGAAGAAGAAGAAGAGAGGATTAAAAAAAAATTAGGAGATCTTCCTCTCGGAGGAAGGGAGTAAGAAGAGGAACCTTTCTCCTTGAGGAACTTGCGGCAATCTTCGCGGGTGAGCTGAGAGATGTCGTCTTCGGTGAGTAGCTTCAGAGGCTTCCCGAGTATAGACTTCGCCGAAGTCGCTCTTCCGTCCATCTCCAAAATCAGCTTCACTGGAGCTCCGGCCAGAGACAGCAGTGGCGTTGTGGTAATAATTGGAGGGTACAATTACAATTGAGGAGAGTGAGTGCAAGTGTAATAGTGAGTCCTATGGGCTTCAATTTAGGGGAATGGTTTTGGGAGCGGTGAAGCTCCCTAGACTGCCACGTCGGATTCCTTGTCTTTGTTGTCTCATTCCTTGCTATCTATACCACTTCTATAATCTTATTATTTTATTTATTTATTTTCAACTACGATTTTTTCTGATTAGTGTGTGTGCGTCAAACAGTGGAATTAATTAAACTTAATAAATTTAAAGTAAATATCTCAAACAGATTTTATTTTAATTTTTGTCACAAAAATTGATTTAGAAAAAAAATGATCAAAATTAACTTTTTATTTAAAATTTTAATAATTTTTTAAAATTTTAAACTTGACCTCCAAAATCCCACCCCATAACTCTAAACTCTAAATCAACATTAGTTAATCCAAAGTGTATAAATATATGAGATAAAGGCCAAAATAGACCTAATTTTTTTTGTCTCAAAAATAACACTTAAGAAAAAAATGACCAAAATAAACTTTATTAAAGGGTGTAAATATATATTTATACCCCTTGGGTTAATTAATCTAAACTTAGGGTTATAATTAGTTATAAGGTTAGGTTTTGTAGAGGTTTATATTTAAATAAAAATTTAAAAATATTAAAAATTTTAAAATAAAAAAGTATATTTTGATCATTTTTTTCTTGACAGTTATTTTTGTGAAAAAAACTTCAAAAATGTCTATTTGAGAGATTTGTCCTAAATATATATATATATATATATATATACATTTTAATAAAGTCTATTTTGACCATTTTCTCATTGAGTCTATTTGAGCAATTTTCTCCTTGAGTCTATTTTTATGACAATTTTAAGTACAAGTATTCAAAAAAAGATTAGAGGAAGATAGATTGCGCAGAGCATCGATTGAAACTTGATAATTGTCGATCGGCGGATCAAACTGAGCATCGATCGGTCGCCACTTAACTGTGTCGATCGACAGTCACCATCAGCATGCAAATATATCGTTTCTCCTTGTCAAATTTGGTCCTTATGATTTATTTTCTTCACCAATCTCAGACTCTATAATACCGGTGATAGTGTTGTTTAAGTCTGGGGGAGGTATTACTGATATTGTGTTCTATTTTGAGTTTTATTTTCTATAATTAAAAAAAGAAGAAGTACATAGTAGAAACTTCCAATTGTACCATCGATATGGCCTATTTATTACTAGTTTCTGGCCATGTTATAGTCTCTATTTAGGGTCTATTATGTGTATCTAGGCTATGTTTTAAGGTCTTTACAGGTCAAGGCACGTTTTGGAGATATATGGAGATACTTAGAGCTTTTGGAGCATTTAGAGGAGAATAATCCGTAGCTGATCATTGTGAGAGTCGAAGTACAAGACTGTCGTCGATCAACGACACTATCTCGGCGTCGACCGATGTTACATGAGCAAGATCGATCGATGTTGCACATCTGACATCGGTCGATGACCAATTCGCAGACAGCCGATTTCAAGCCCAAGTTAGAGACATGACACAAGATTACAAGATTACCCCTTGACGAGGTTTACGTAGACTTTAGGGTTTTTATTTATATTTTATGTATGGCACCAAAAAGGGTGTGCTAGAGAGCTGGTAAGTGTTATGTGTGTATGTGTGTGTGCACCAGCACTCCATCTTAGTTTTAGGATTTATTTAGGGAGAAGATTTATAACTCTTTATGGAGATTTGTAATGAAACTCCAATATTTTATCTATGCATTATATTCAGATTATTATTCTTACTTTGATTATATCTGAGTAGTTACCTATTATATTTAGGGTTGAATGATAGCAATCATGGATTAGCCCAAAAGTATGATTGCTGGTTAAGTTAATATCCATCAATTGAGTTATGCTTAATGCTTGCATTCTAGAGTAGCTAACTAGGATCTCGAAAGTAGGACATGGACGACTACGAGAGTAGATTCTGTGCCAGAACTCCATTGAACTAGGTTGTTAGATGCATGCGAGAGCTGGTCTAATTAGCTTGGTGAACATATCAAATCTCGTTCACACTTCCTTTTGATTTCACCGTCGATCGACATAAGGCCTTAGCCATCGATCGGTTGGTCTTTCCTTTTGCTCACATATGAGAGTTGGAGTTAAAATGGTCAGAATAGTTAATATTTGAGTACTAGAATATTTACGTATCTGTGCATCTATCCCCTATAATTCATGAAGCTTGAAACCCTAGATCTATCATATTTACATTTGCATCTAATTAGATTGTTAGCATATTTCCATATTTACATTATTAGCATACTTCCATATTTATATTACTAGCATATTCCATATTGCATCTACACCTTCTGATAAAGAATATTTCCTTAAACCATTACTTATTACCAATATATATATATAATCACCTAGCTTATTCTTTAGAAATAAGAAATATATTGTGTGCCATTGTTCTCTGTGGATTCGATCCCTAAGTACTACACCTGATCTCTCTTGGCAATAATATTGTTTGTGTGTTAGGATTAAGGGTTAACTTGATAGTTAATTGTTTAGGATATTTATACCCTGCTAGAACAATAAACACACCCGTGTCAACCATCGATCGACACTGAAGAATAAACATCGATCGACCATGGATCATGACCATCGGTTGACACCATCCATCTGCCATCGATTGACACTCTCTTACAAAGTTTGGTATCGACTTTCTCTCTTAAGCTATTTACTTATGATTTTGTTTTTCCTAACCAATCCGGGACGGATTACACTGGAGACAGTGTAATTTAAGTATGGGGGAGGTTCGCTGATGCTATTTATTTGTTTTGAGTCTTATTTACCATTTATACATAAGTTTTCAAAACATTTTATTGAGTCAAGAAGGAGACTATAATCAAGATTACTATTGACTAACTACACTTTTGCACCATTCTTAGAAGGTTGTTTGTAGAGATTACTAGAGATACCAAAGTGGATCATCCTGCCACTATATCACACTTGCTTAGAAAGTTTGAAGGAACCAAAGGCTGATTTACAACACTAATCCTTATATTATTCCTTGCTTTGGGATTTGGTACACATTGGATCAGATTTCTTCCAAAAATTTGGAAGGTAAAAGTCTGTGTGCTCTGATAAGCTTGATTCATATGATCCTAGAAAGAGATAAAAGTCAAAAAGAAGTGAATATGATCTGGTGGCTACAACCATTAGGGCTTGATTCATGGAAGCCTATCCAAATATCTCAGTCAATTAAAATAAAATAAAATGATACCCTCAAAAGAAGGAGACATTGACTAAGAAGAATTAAGAAGAGAGAGAGAGAGAGGAGAGAGAGAGAGAGAGAGAGACAGATAGAGAGAGAGAGAGAGAGGAGAGAGAGAGAAAGAGAGAGAGAGAGAGAGAGAGAGAGAGAGAAAGAGAGAGAGAGAGAGAGAGAGAGAGAGAGAGAAGAGAGAGAGAGAGAGAGAGAGAGAAGGAATTAAAGAAGACTACCTGTGTGTTCAGATACTTGCAGAGGTAAGAGTCCATATATCCTTTGCTCGATACTCCCAAGGTAAAGCCTGCACTTTTAAGTTATGCAAAAAAATGAATCAGTAGAGGGGCGAGTCAGACTAGTATTCGCTAAGTTGTTGGTTATATGAATTTAGTTGCTATACTAGGATAGTGTATATAAAGTTTCTTTGTAATTGACTTGATAGAATGTGTTGCAACAAAGTAGGGTGACAGTTATACTTAGACATTATGTGACTCTCTGCTTTTTAAAACCTCTTTCACAAGCTTTGTTTGGTGAGGAAAAACAAAAGGTTAAGTCTGGGGAGTTCATAGGGCCTGATATTTACCACTATTGTGCCATGATATCATCCATATACAGAGTCTATTATATGTGTTTGTAGTATGTTTTAGAGTATTTTCAGGTTCAGCTACGTTATGGAGGACTTCGGTGATTCTGGAGCTTTTAGAGATGCAGAACTGCGCAGATGCATCAGATGTTTAGCTATGGAAGGAGGCCTTCCTACGGTGATAATGAGCTGATATTTTAGAAGAAGATAGATATTTGAGTTATCTTTCCAATACCACCGGTTTAAGGTCTATCAGACGTTTAGATCTAAAGTTATTCCCGATTTACTGAAGAGTGGCATGTTTGCCTTGCGAGAGGAAGATGTCAAGAAGATGAATGAGTTTCGATCGACGGCACAGCCTTGGTGTCGATTAACGGTGATTAAATAAGAAAGTCCCAACTTTTTTATTGGCTGACCTAAGCCCACAAGCCATCACAAATTACCAAAATACCCATGGACGACCTAAAACTCTATTTATATGTTTCTATGCCATTGTTTAGGCACCAAGCTTTATTGTATCTATTGTTCTAGGGTGAGGAGAGAAGGGAGGAACTCCTTCAGAGTCCTTCTAGAACACCTCTGGTTCTTTATTTGATTTCTATTCTATATCTATTCTATTTATCTGATTTCTGTGACAAAGATCATGTTGGAGCAGATCACTTTGTTTAGGGTTTATTAATGATATTGATGGATTAGCCAAACAATAGAATTTCTAGGGTGATTATTATATCTATTAATTGAATTGTGTTGATTTCTTGTGTTCTAGAGTAGCTAACTCGAACCCTGATCATAGGATAGTTAGGCGCAAGCGAGAGCATGGTCTACTACCAGAATAATCCTGTTGAGATAGGTTGCTAGAAACAAACGAGAGTTGATTTAGTTAATTTTAGTAAACTTATTTAATTAGGTCATAAAGCTTGACTCAAGAGACCATCAATCGACACAGGACCATTGCCATTGATCGTTTGTCATTCTGTGTCAACGAAGCGAGAGTTGAGACATCGATTTAGTCAATACATTAGACTCGCATCAAGAGCTGGTCGTCTTTTATATTAGATATCGAGTTCTATAATTAATACCCTTAGGTTTTATCCTCTATTATCCACTTTCCTGAAATCTTAGATCTAGTTATTTATTATTATTCTTTACTTACCAATCAATCATTTATCTGCTATAATTTATTTAATGCTTATTAATCTATTTTCCTAGCTTAATCGCGACTGTATTAAATTTATTGTGTGCCCACGCTCAATATGGATTTGATCCCTAAATACTACAACTTGACCTCTCTTGGCAAGAGTAGTTCGTAGGGTTAATCTGATAGATTTTGCATTGAAATACATAAAAACCCTCATATAACCTTGATTGCACTTGAATCCCCACTTCAATCTCTTTCTGAATGACCTTGCAACGTTGCTTGTGCAACAGACTTGGTAGGGGGACTTTGCAAAGACTCAGATGCCATATTTTCAGTGAACTACCTTCTCTTTCTCAGCCAAGAATATCCGCCAAGAATATCCCTAGTCAACTCCACTTCTTTCCTTTACTTCAGCTTGGAATAATGGGCCTTCGCTTCTCATTTAACACCCCTCTTCAAGCTTGACCTGAGAATGAGAGTATATGGCCAATCTTGAATCTGAGAGCCAATGATAACCAACACCTTGAGATCACCGGCCCTCCTGTCTTAGTGATGGCCTTTTGTCTTTAGAACATCTCCTGTTCACCATCTTGGCTTCAGTTAAGACCTTCTGAGCAACCTCTCCACAGCACCAACCATCCTCTCTACCATATTAGGAGTTAATGAACACAATATGTGTCTAATGTTGGGCAGTGAGCATTTTTCAATGGACATGAATGTACATCTTCTGTAGGATCTGAACACATGGGCTTCTTTCTCTTTATTTTAAGGAGGCACAACTTATCAAGATCTTAAGCTGGTTTCTTGAACCTCCAGCCCACGGCGGGTTATTGACACTGAAGTTGTTTGAGGTGTGTCTAACACCTCTTCTTGATTCCTCCTTCTTGGCAGGGAAACACTTCAAACCCCTCCTATCCTCTTGCTGGTCGTGGAGAATGAGCTTGGGAAAGAGAATCAGCTTCTAGTTTATTTTATGTAATTTGAGTGAGTTTAGAGAGGGTATAGCTGAAGAACATCAAGAACACTGGGAAAATAGAGAGAAGAAGAAGTATTCGTGTGGGAGAGAGAGGAAAGAGTAAACGAGGAAAGAGGAGGATTTTCTCCTTAATCCATTTAGCTTGCTTAATACATTGTTTTATAGGGAACCAGAGAGGAGAGAGAGAGAGAGAGGATATAGACACAAAGAATAAACAAAAGGGGAAACATTAAACAATTGTGCTGCTGGTCGAGGTGAGAGTGACAGCACCCGAACGGCTCTCTCCTTATCTAGAACATGTGACTCTCCCATTTGTAGTTTAAACTTGATCAACTAGGCTCTCAAATGGTCTATTTCTCGTCTGTGATCAAGTTAGACAAGTTAAGAGCTTGCTTTGTCTTCCAAGTCAACTTAGGTCTACTGTTGGATGTCTTGAGTCCCAAATCTGTATGGAATGCCTTGTTCTTCAAGTATCTGAGTTCCTTCTCCTCTTTGCTTCCTTTGATCAATGTCTATTCTTCTCTTATGGTTCTTCATCTCAATACTCTCTGACACATGGTGTTTTTATGTTCTAACAGGGTATAAATATCGTAAACAATA
>CAJHQP010004422.1:0-55518 GCA_905132765.1 Moricandia arvensis | reverse complement strand
CAGACTTGATGCTTAGCCCCCAATGCAACTCTTCTCGGATCAATACAGGTCACTGAGCTTGATGGTACTTCTGGTAGCTCACTTGAGTTTCTTTCTCTAGTTTGGCCGAGATTTGGATCCAAACTTGGAATGAGCTCAAGAGAGATCTAAAACCGTGTTCACCATTTCTTTAGCTTCAGTTCCTTTGGTCACCAGTCTCCCATGGACTTAAGTGATGACCACTCCTACTTATGTGCCTCTTGAGCTAGCAGCACACCACTTCCACAGCAGTGTCTTAATTCCACTAACTCTTCACACAAACAAACTCTCCATTGCTTCTCAATGGGCAGCGCCTTTTCTTACTTGGTTTGGTTAGACACTGAACACTTCTTATGTTCCTGTACAGCACTCAAACTCCAGAATAGATTAGGCCACAAGCATTGGGATCAAACCTTGACTAATCATCAAGTTTGATCTCGAATGTCAACAGCAATGCAACTTCCTAAATGACAATGCATGATCTGATAAGATAAAACACATTTCATTTAGGCAAAACTAGGCTACCTTAACCGCATCCTTAGACATTACTCTAGGTGCTCAACATAAGGCAGCAACCAACCAAGTGAATGATGAAACAGCAAAACACCTTAACAAGTTCTAATCAGTCACGAATGCAATCACTGGAGCTGATACACTATCTAGCACCCTAATACACATTCAAACAGAGAACAAGGTATGGCCTTATTAACAATCACACAACACACAAGACCTTTAAGCATCCTGGGACAGTATCTAGCAAGCTTTATAAGACCCTCAGGACATGAACACACACTACACCACACGGCCATAACAAAAGTCTCAAGCTTTAAACAAGGGAAGGAAGTTATCTTACAGTCAAGGAACCTGTGCTGGTTCCTTGAACCTCCATGGTTAACCGGTTCATGACTAGACAGATTTAGGTTGCTGGTTTGGGAACCAACACCTCCTTCTTTGTGTGACCTTCCCCCTTGACCCCTATCATTCCAAAGACACCAGCTTTCTCCATGTTTGAGTCGCCACACCAAGATCCAAGTTTAAAGTCTCCTTCTTTAAAAGGTTTCTCCTTGGACAGTGAGGAAGAGCGGCTTGGACAAGCTTCCACTCGCCTTCTTTCCCCAGAACGAACATGGGAGAGGAGGATGAACTGAAAATAGCTTCTGGGCACGCCATGAATGATAAAGTTTCGATCTTGAAGGGTTTAAACGACTGGATGCACAGAAGCTTCTTCAATGGTTTAGAAATGGCATGAGAGAGAGAGAGCTTGAAATTGTGGATGATAATGAACCAGGTTCTGATTAACCTGGCTCTGATACCATGAAAGTTTATCAGAGTTCAGGCCGTGGGTTGTGTGAGAAGCTTCAACCTCAACAGGTTCGGACTGATCTTGTAATAACAAGGAGAAGAGAAGACTTGATGAGAGAATAAGATTATGGAAGAAACTAAGAGAATAAAGAGACTAAAGAGAGATTCGTGAGACTTAATGAACCAGAGACTAAGAGAGTGAAGAACAGAGATTTAGAACCCAGAAAAGAATAGGAAGGAGGAGGGGAAACCCCCCTCTCTCACTTAATTCGTTTACAATTGATAATGAGGCCTTTATAGGCAATACAAGAAGCAAACATTAACCTATATCTAAGGGCTGATAAAGCCTGAGAGAATGGACGGTTTAGATGAAGTCAGATGGTCTTCATACAGGCTGGAGACAGCCTGGGCGCGCCTAGGAAAGCATGGCCAGGAATAGGCCAGCAATGCACATGAACCTGGCCAGTGATCAGTCCAAGTTCATTCCTTCTTTTGGATAAGCATCTTGAGAGCATATTCCTCTTATCCATCTCGTCCCAAATGATCCCTTCCCTCCTTAGCTTCAATCAGTCACAAGGGATTCGAATTGCTTTGGTTTAAAGTGATCAAACCAAAGACAAACCCGAAACTGCTTTATTTCTCGACCGTACGGACTGTGTACGGACCACCCGTCCGTACACCTTGACCCGGATTTTGCACATTGTCCAAACTCACCCAAAAGTCGAACCAGGAAGTGTTTTGGGTCGACCATGTCCGTACAGTCCGTACAAGGCCGTACAGGCCGTACAACTGGCCGTACAGGCCGTACGACTGTCCGTACAGTCGACCCTATTTTTGCACTTTCGCCCAATAGCTCCCAAATCTTCCCAAACACTTCCTTCTTGATCATAAACCCTTCTTGAACCTTGTTATTGCTCAGCATAAGCTTCTGGACCCTCTTTAGTCCTTGATCAGACTTCTAATGGGTTTTGGCCCTAACTTTGCACATGGCCTTTAGTGGTCCATTTCTCACTTCAGGTTTAACACAACATTGGCTGTATCATGAAGAAGGTTACTCTAGCAATGCGGCTTTAGGGTTTGAGGTGGTTGTAAAGAGCTGATGAAGACACTAGCATTACATGAAGATAGCAGAATCAGAAGTGAGGGTGTAATGGTTTGTAGTCCGAGATCATGAAGCAATCTTTCCAAGCTTGACTTGTTCCACATGGTCAAGCTTGAGGGGGAGTATTGAGAAGCTTCAATGATCTGTGAAGGTGGAGTCCTTGGTGGTTATTCAAGAAGAAGAAGCAACCAAGGCAGAGAATAAAGATGGTACTCAATGTAGTGTGTATCTGGGTAATCCGAGCACTTAAACCCAGCAAGAGGTTGGGTGAAATGGGGAGAGACCAAGATCTGTATGAGATGAGCTAGATGAGCTCAAGAAGAGTTAGTGGTGTGAAATGAAAGTCGGTCCAGACTTGCACCACAGTGGGAGCCATGATCCAGAGTTCTTTGTGTCCACCACACTGGTTGTGACACAAAGAACTCACTGGCCAATCTCTAGGCCTTGGAGATCATACTCTTTTCCTTATCAAGGTTTTATACCAAAAAGGGTTTTCTTTGATAAGGTTTTTAATGAGGAGACTCTTCAAGGTCACAAGCTTGACTTAGGATTGTTGGATTTTCACCAGAGTATGTGGATCTGGGTTTGTGTGTGATGAACAAGCCTTTAAGGCAGTGATGAACTCGAGATGATGAAGAGAAAGGGTTCTGGTTTACTTGTATGAACTTGAATCAGAATCAGAGAGTATGAGAGACTTAGAGAGATTAAAGAGACTAAGAAAGAGAGAGACTTAAGAAGGATTCGATCCAAGTACTACAAGCTTTTATTTCTGGAAGTGGAGAGGGGTTTTCCCCCTTACTCCCTTAGGTTATAACTCGCCATACATAAGCCTTTATATAGGCATTACAAGTTTAAACCTAGAAACCTAAATCTAAAGGATAGAAACACTTGATATAATGGATGGTTGAGATGAGGTGAAGACTGGTCTTTGTGTAGGCTGGTGCTAGCTGTCGAATTGACTGAATGGATGGGCAGGATTGCTTCATTTGAATAAGTGGCCAGGATTCTGCCTTGTGGGGATAAGGCTGGAAAGGTAAAGCTACTTTCACTTTCCAGCTGGAATGGACAGCCCACAAGATCCTATGGCAAATTCCCTTGCCACATAAACTCTCCACGCCTCACTTTAGTTTCTGGATAAGGATCAAACTCCCTAAGATGCCTTCTGGTTCCTTTCTTCCTTCTTTAAGGTCGGACTATGTTCTTCATGACTTGGGGCTCAAGTCTTCACCATGGAAGTGTACGGATTAGGGTTTGGTCCGTACACTTTTCGCCCTAAGTTTGCACAAACCCAGAATCCCCAAAATGGTCGATATAAAGTGGTTTCGGGTTGACCTCGTCCGTACGGTCCGTACAGTGTCCGTACCATCCGTACGGTTCGCCCTATTTTTGCACATTCGCCCATTCTCTACCAAATGGTGTCTAAGTCCCTTCTGGACTTATCCCAAACCTTACACCAGCCTTCTTGATACTTCTTGACATCATTAGACCCTCCTAAAGCCTTTCTGGATCTTCCCGGAGGCCTAACGCTATTCTTGCACAAGACTCTTTCTTCACCCAACATCATTCTCATACCATTTCACTTCTTCAAGTTAACACTCCCCCTCAAGCTTGATTCTAGTGATCCTAAGTCAAGCTTGGAACCTTGAAGTCACTCCTCATTAAAAACCATATGAGAGAAAACCCTCCTTAGGGATAAAATCCTCATAAGGAAAAGAGTAAGCTCCTTCAAGGCCTAGGGATTGGCCAGTGAGTTCTTTGTGTCTCAACCAGTGTGGTGGACACAAAGAACTCTGGATCATGGACCTCACTGTGGTGCAAGTCTGGACCGACTCTCATTGCACACCACTGCCTCTACTTGAGCTCATCTAGCTCATCTCATACTGATCTTGGTCTCTCCCCCTTTCACCCAACTTCTTGTTTGGTTAAGTGCTCGGATTACCAGATACAACCTCCATTGAGTATCATCTTCTTTCTCTGCCTTGGTTGCTTCTTCTTCTTGAATAACTACCAAGGACTCCATCTTCACAGATCATTGAAGCTTCTCAATAAGGATCACTAGATTCATGCTTGAGGGGGAGTGTTAACTTGAAGAGATACAATGAAATTTATGAGAGATGAGATGGAGGCAAAGAATGCTGTGGACAGCTTCTGAGTGTGCAAGAGACTGAGGAACATCAAGGAGAAGTCTAAGGAAGACCTTGGGAAGCTTTGGTGAAGAGTAGGGATCAAATGGTCTATGTTTGGGTGAGTTGTACGGATGGCCGTACGGCCGTACGGACTGTACGGACAATACGGATCCGTACGGACCAGACTCGACCCAGAAACATAAAGACTTGACCATTTGACCTTAGAAGATGGTTTTGAGTCTTGGGCAAGTTAGGGAACATCAAGGGATCCTAAAATGACCAATACGTGTTTGCCAAGGAAGCTTCAAGACTTGTGTGGCAAGGAAGGTTTGGGTTTGTAAAGAAAGATCAAAGACTTGGGTGTAAAGGAAGGGTTTAGGCGACCAAAGGAAGATGCCTTGGTATATTCGGCCAAGGGAGCTTCCAGGAAGGAGCTGAGGTGTGGATAAGGTTATCCACTCACCAAAGGGAGAAAGAAAGGAGAAAGGAGCCGTATATGGATAAGGTTTCTTATCCACACGCCCAAAAGCAAAGGAAGAAGCTCCTTGACAGCCTGTGCAAAGCATGTGAGCATTTTTGGCCAAGTATTTCAAACCAGGCGCCCAAACCTTGTTGACTCCACATGCTTAGTCTCCTTAGGGTTTTAAATCGTGTAGCTCTCCATTTCTCTCTATATAAACTCATCTCTATCATTTGTAACTCTCAAGGGAGTAAGGGGGAAAACCCCTCTCCACTTCCAGAAATAAAGCTTGATGTTCTTGAGTAAATCTCTCTTAGTCTACCCCTTTCTTATTCTTCTTAATCTCTCTAAGTCTCCTTTAGTCTCTGGTTTTGATTCAAGTTCATACAAGTAAAACCAGAACCCTTCTCTCCTTCATTTCGAGTTCATCACTGCCTTTAAAGGCTTGTTCATCACATACAAACCCATATCTACATATACTTTGGTGAAAATCCAACACAGTTTACCCACTTCCAGAAGGACCCGATTCACTTGCTTCATTGAAAAGGTGAGCTCTTTGTTGGATTTTCACCAGAGTATGTGGATCTGGGTTTGTGTGTGATGAACAAGCCTTTAAGGCAGTGATGAACTCGAGATGATGAAGAGAAAGGGTTCTGGTTTACTTGTGTGAACTTGAATCAGAATCAGAGACTAAGAGAGACTAAGAGAGATTAAAAGACTAAGAAAGGGAAAGACTTGAGAGGGATTCGAATCAAGAACACAACAAGCTTTATTTCTGAAGTGGAGAGGGGTTTTCCCCCTTACTCCCTTAGGTTATAACTCGCCATACATAAGCCTTTATATAGGCATTACAAGTTTAAACCTAGAAACCTAAATCTAACGGATAGAAACACTTGATATAATGGATGGTTGAGATGAGGTGAAGACTGGTCTTTGTGTAGGCTGGTGCTAGCTTTCCAATTGACTGAATGGATGGGCAGGATTGCTTCATTTGAATAAGTGGCCAGGATTCTGCCTTGTGGGGATAAGGCTGGAAAGGTAAAGCTACTTTCACTTTCCAGCTGAATGGACAGCCCACAAGATCCTATGGCATATTCCCTTGCCACATAAACTCTCCACGCCTCACTTTAGTTTCTGGATAAGGATCAAACTCCCTAAGATGCCTTCTGGTTCCTTTCTTCCTTCTTTAAGGTCGGACTATGTTCTTCATGACTTGGGGCTCAAGTCTTCACCATGGAAGTGTACGGATTAGGGTTTGGTCCGTACACTTTTCGCCCTAAGTTTGCACAAACCCAGAATCCCCAAAATGGTCGATATAAAGTGGTTTCGGGTTGACCTCGTCCGTACGGTCCGTACAGTGTCCGTACCATCCGTACGGTTCGCCCTATTTTTGCACATTCGCCCATTCTCTACCAAATGGTGTCTAAGTCCCTTCTGGACTTATCCCAAACCTTACACCTGCCTTCTTGATACTTCTTGACATCATTAGACCCTCCTAAAGCCTTTCTTGATCTTCCCGGAGGTCTAACCCTATTCTTGCACAAGACTCTTTCTTCACCCAACATCATTCTCATACCATTTCACTTCTTCAAGTTAACACTCTTCCTTCCCTGTCCTTCATGAACTTGGTTGGTTTGAGATAGGGAAGAAGGATCCAGAACTCACTCCTCTTGTGACCCGGCTTTTTGCAGTGATCACAGTTGCCTCCAAACCTCCTATCCACACCATATCTCCTTTCCTCAGGCTTGTACATCGCCTTTTTAGCTTGAGGGACCTCTGCCCTGTTGGCCAAGGAAAGGTCTCCTCTTCCTCCAAACAATCTGTGTGAACCCTCTTCCTTCTGGATTTGAGCACACACTTCCTCCAAGGATGGCAGCTTAGATGGCCTCAAGATTGTTAAGTTGAGGTATCTACTTTGGGTTGAATAGAAAGAAGGAAGAAAAGAGAAGGGCTTGACTTGACCTTGTCCGTACATGCCGTACAGGCTGTACAGGCCGTAAAAGGTTGACCCAAAAGCACTCGACCAGTTTTGACCATCCTGGTAAAACCAAAGTAACCAGAAGTGATCCGTTGGTGAAGTAACCTTATCCATCCATTGGAAAGGAAGAAGCTATCCACGGACAGGCTGGCACAAGGCTGGAAAGGATCAGAATCTTGTCAAAGATGCTGATGCCATTTACTTGGCCAAGAAGCTCTCTTTTCAAATTAGGCGCGCCTGGGTCGATCTTGGCCCTTTCTTTCCTTGCTTTACGAAAACCCTTGTAGACCTTCTCTATATATTGTAACCCCGAGTGGGTGAATAAAGCATACAGTTCTCTCTAGTTTTCGAGTCTCTAAGATGTTCTTCATAGTCTTTCATAATTTCTCTTCTCGTTAAGTCTAAATCAAGTCTATTTCTTTCCAAATCTGTTCTTAGTCTCTTTCTGGATACATTTCTTCTAAGATATCAAAATATCGTATGGTATCAGAGCCAGGTTCATCACGATCTGGGTTTGTGTTCATCGAGGTGAAGAAGATCAAGGTTGAAGCTTTTTGAAGATCAAGGTTGAAGCTTTTTGAAGATCCAAGGCTGTTCTTTGAAGATCCGGGTAGAAGACTGAAGTTTAAAGCTTGTGTGGTGTCAAAGCTTGAGTCTTTCACGTTTTTACCTTCAAAGACCCAACCTTTCCTCTTGTTTCTAGGTTCATCCGTGTTCTAAGGTATAGATCTACTCGTTTCCAAGCTTTTGAAGTCAAGCTGGTTGTAGATGGATAGTGTTATCATGAAGGTTCCGAGTACTCTCAAGGGGAGTAACTATTTGTTGTGGTCTCGCATCTTGAAGACTGGTGTGGGAAGTAAGGGCTTATGGCGTCATATCACATCCGGTGAAGCTTATAAGCTCATTACTCAAGAAGGTGAAGCTGCAAGTGCCAAAAGTGAGGTGGAGAAATGGCAGCAAGAAGACATGATGGTGATGACACTACTTCAAGGATCCCTTAAGACTCCTATCATGGAAGCTTATAGCTACTGTGAAACCGCAAAGGATCTATGGGATACCTTGAAGAAAGTGTATGGGAACATCTCAAACTTGAGCCGAGTGTTTGAAGTGAAGAGAGCAATCAATGGGTTGCTACAAGAAGATATGGAGTTCACTAAGCATCTTGGGAGGTTCAGAGCACTCTGGTCCGAGCTAGAAATGTTGAGACCAAGACGGTTGATGCTGATGAGTTGAATGAGATGCGTGAGCAAGATAAGGGCTTTGGACTCTTGCTCACCCTAAACCCAGCCTACAACAGCCTCATCAAGCATATCTTGAGAGCGGAGAAGCTCCCATCTCTAGAAGATGTGTGTGCTTAGATACAAAAGGAACATGGCTCTATTGGGTTATTTGGAGGTAAGGGGGAGCTTAACTTGGCTAACCAAGCTGCGCAAACTGATCAGGTTGTTCAATGGTAACTGTGATCACTGCAAGAAGCATGGCCACAAGAAGAGTCAGTGCTGAATTCTACACCCACATCTCAAGCCGGCCAAGTTCATGAAGGAGAGGGAAGCCAGAGCTCACATCTCGGAGGGTTCAAATGGTGTTGGCTCAAGCAAGATAACCGATGGTGATAAGAGGGAGGCAAGTGAAGGAAAGTCCCTTGTTGCCTACACGGGAAGCACCAGCAGGAACAATGATCAAGACTACATAAGGAGGTCTGACATTGAAGCTCTCATCAAAATGCTTAAGGAGAATGGTAACACCTTTGGTAACCTTAATGGGTATTCTCTTGGTTCTTCAATGATTGCTAGTAAGCTAGGAAATGTGAATGAGCTTAGGACTGATAGAACTGGTAGGATAATAGAGAATGAAATGAACCGCAAAAGTCTTGATTTTTCTAGTCCTGAAGTTACTTGTCACATTGCTAATAGCTCATCTAAACCATTGATAGTAGACTCAGGAGCTTCCCATCACATGATAAGTGACACCAATCTGATCAAAGACATTGAACCAGCTAATGATCATGTCATGATTGCTAATGGTGATAAGATTCCTATTAGAGGAGTGGGAAATCTAAAACTGTTTAGTAAGAACTCAAGAGCTTTCTCTATGCCTGAATTTACTTCAAACTTGTTATCGGTTAAGAAGTGCACTAACGATTTGAATTGTAAGGTTATATTCAGTCCTAACAATGTTGAGATTCAGGATATTGAGAGCCAAAAGATGATTGGAAAAGGAGTTACCAAGGGCGAGTTATATATGCTTTAAGAGCTTGATCCTGTTTCTGATTTTAGTTGTTCCTTTACTACTGTTTCTTCTGCTTTAAATAAGAATGCTCTGTGGCATGCTAGACTAGGACATCCTCATGTTAGAGATTTGAACTTGATGTTACCAGGTGTTGTTTTTGAAAATAATGAGTGTGAAGCTTGCATATTAGGCAAGCATAGTAAGACTGTCTTTCCAAGATCATCTACTGTTTATGAGAAGTGCTTTGATTTAATTCATTCTGATGTTGGGACTGCTCCTTGCATATCTAGGGATAATCATAAGTATTTTGTAACATTCATTGATGAAAAATCTAAACACACCTGGTTAACATTCATTCCATCAAAAGATAGGGTCCTTGATGCATTTAAGAACTTTCAATCCTATGTGACTAACCATTATCATGTTAAGTTTAAAAAATTTAGATAAGATAATGGAGGAGAGTACACAAGTCATGCATTCAAGGATCACTTAGCTCGACATGGGATCCTTCACCAGACCAGTTGCCCTTACACTCCTCAGCAAAATCAAGTTGCTGAGAGGAAGAATCGCCATCTCATGTAAGTAGCAAGGTCCTTAATGTTTCAAGCCAATGTTCCTAAGAGATTTTGGAGTGATTCTGTTGCTACAGTTTGTTATCTCATCAACCGCACACCTACAAAGGTATTGCATGATCAAGCTCCCTTTGAAGTTCTAAACAAGTACAAACCATCAGTGGACTATCTACGGGTCTTCGGATGCTTGTGCTATGTACTAATTCCAGTAGAGATGAGGAACAATTTAGAAGCCAAGAGTGTTGAAATGAAGAAGGGAATGTCCAGACGAAGAAGCTGCTTCATGATCAAAGTATTGATCAAGAGAAATAAAGAATACAAGAAGAAGAAGTGATCTGGATACTTCAAGTTGAGTCTAGTTCATACAGACTTGTGAACCAAGTCAATGTTTCAATGGAGAAGAAAGAAGCATGGCTGAGTGTGATCCACTCATATGAGAAATAAAGAACACAAATAGAAGAAGAGGTACCTGAAAAGAGTTTGGTCTGTACAACCTTGCTACACAAGGCAGTCTGTACAGTCTTCGCTTCCAAGTTACCAAACCTAACCTAGAGTGACTTGGAAGGAAACTAAGGTAGGTTATTCGTCCAGATTAATGTTCTGAAGCAGATTTGAAGTGTAAATGGAGCATCAGAACGTGTGAGTGAGCTGAGGCAAGTGGGTATTTAATTACAATAAAAGTCACATGTTGGAGATAAGAGAGTTGGATGTTTAGAGTTGTCACTTTCTACACCTTTTGGCTGTGCCTCCCTTGGCAGTTTCTGTTTCTTTCCTACAGAATTAATTATTTAAGATGATGTCCTAGATATAGTATTATTTTATTGTAAGCCTTTGGCTATTTAAAGATTGCTTGTAACATGTTGCAAATTAAGGACAAAGTTCTTCTCTCTTCATATACTTGGTTACTCTCTCTCTCTCATCACTCACGAACTTCTCCTCCTCTCTACTCTCTGGTTACCTAAGTTACTCATAATCTGTTATTCTTAAAGATTCTCTTAATACTCCTCACTTATACTCCATCCCCTACATTCACTCCTCATCACTTACCCTTTCCTTCTCTCTGGTTCAAACAAAACCAAGGACTCATTGACAGTTCACTCTTCATATTTATCCTCTTTTCTTACAAAGAGTACAAAGGCAATGTTTAAAGGCTACTCCACAACTCAGAAGGCATACAAGTGTTATGATCCGGTGGCAAGAAGAGTTCTGGTGTCTAGGGATGTAAAGTTCATAGAAGAAAGAGGGTACTATGAGGAGAAGAATCAAGAAGAGTTGAAGGACCTTACCTCGGATAAGGTAACAACTTTAAGGATTATATTGGAAGGTCTTGGCATTGGAGTGACCAAGAACCCAGGTGGAAATGTTCCAGCAGAGACAAATGAAGCAAACCAGTCTCCCCACCTTGGTCATGAGGGGGGGAAAGACTGAGATCAGGAAGGTGGAAGCTCGGACAGCAGTGGAGAGTTTGATTCAGGTCAAGAGGAGTTTGATTCTCCAAAGGAAGATATAATTTCCGGGTCTCATGATCAAGGTGGTGATACTCAAGAAGGTCAGAGAAGTACTGACCATCAAGAGGAGGAAGAACCTAAAGAAGGGGGAGAAGAACAGCAGCAACAGTTGGGGAGAAGTTCTAGGATAAGAAGACCACCATCGGATTGGGATAACACTAGGGTATACTACAATGCCCAAGCAGTTGCACACCCATCTCAGGTGGTCTTCTCATTTACTCATTTTCCAGAAGAACATTGTTCCTTTATGGTCAGTCTGGACGAAAGCTATATACCAATATCCTATGATGAAGCTGTTAAAGACAATGAATGGAAGGATTCAATTGGTGCTGAGGCAAGTGCAATGATCAAGAATGAAACCTGGTATGAAAGTGAGTTGCCAAAAGGGAAGAAGGCAGTGACCAGTAGATGGATCTTTACCATCAAATACTTGGCGAATGGAAAGATTGATAGAAGGAAAACAAGGTTGGTTGCAAGAGGTTTTTCTCAGACCTATGGAGAAGATTATGTGGATACCTTTGCACCAGTTGCAAAGCTTCACACTATTAGAATCATATTGTCTCTTGCAGTTAACCTTGAGTGGGGTCGGTGGCAAATGGATGTGAAGAATGCCTTCCTCCAAGGAGAACTTGAAGATGAGGTCTATATGCATCCTCCACCAGGTCTGGAACACTTAGTGAAGAAGGGAAATGTTCTTCGGCCCAAAAGCACTCGACCAGTTTTACCATCCAGGTAAAACAAAAGTTACCAGAAGTGATCCGTTGGCGAAGTAACCTTATCCATCCGTTGGAAAGGAAGAAGCTCTCCACGGACAGGCTGGCACAAGGCTGGAAAGCATCAGCATCTTTTCAAAGATGCTGATGCCATATACTTGGCCAAGAAGCTCTCTTTTGAAATTAGGCGCGCCTGGGTCGATCTTGGCCACTCCTTTCTTTTCTTGCTTTACGAAAACCCTTGTAGACCTTCTCTATATATTGTAACCACGAGTGGATGGATAAAGCATAAAATTATCTCTAGTTTTCGAGTCTCTAAGATGTTTTTCATAGTCTTTCATAATCTCTCTTCTCGTTAAGTCTAAATCAAGTCTATTCCTTTCCAAATCTGTTCTTAGTCTCTTTCTGGTTACATTTCTTCTAAGATATTAAAAGATCTTAATATCCACTGGACAAGAGGATGTTCTTCAAGATAAACAGAAAGTAAACGGATAGAACTGAAGTATAGAGTGAATAGAGAGTGTTTGAGTGGTTTAGGAGCATAAGAACTTTGCTGGAGAAACTCAAGAACACAAGATGACCTACCAAGAAAGTCTCAAGAACAGAACTTATTACCCACTGGATAAAAGTTATTGCAAGAGAATATTGAGAAAGTAAACCGAACAAGTGAAAGAGAAGGTGAAATAGAGATGATTTGCGGAAGAAATCAGGTGCTCAAGAGCTTTTTGCTCTGATACCATTTAAGAAAATGAAGAACAAGGATGAACTGGTTCAAGAACACGAGAGAGAGAGAGAGAGAGACAGAGAGAGAGAGAGGATAGTGATTTCGTGACCAAGAAAGAGAGAGAGAGTAAGGAAGGATTATTTTTCCTTAATGATAATGTTTCTGCTTACAACAGATATAAAGATAGAGAGGAAAAAGAGAGGAAAACAATAGCACACTGGTCCAAAGACTGTACTATGACCCAACAGCTCTTTTTGCAGCAGATCTGGATTTGAATTTCAAACTGCCTTCAAGTCTTCTCCGAGTCTTCTTCAAGTCCTCACCGAGTCTTCTTCAAGTCCTCACCGAGTCTTCTTCAAGTCCTCACCAAGTCTTCTTCAAGTCCTCACTGAGTCTTCTTACAAGTCTTCATCGAGTCTTTTTCATCCTTTTCCTCTCTTCTCTTGATCTCTTCTTGTTATTAATGTCTTCATGTCAATAGGCATCAAGGTTAACCTTTCCAGAAAAGATTGGTGGTGTGAGCTTCAAGTCTTTGCCTCCCTGCCATGGATTCTCTTCTTTTTAATCATAGTTTCTGCCCCGGTTCCTTCCTCTATCTCTGGCATTCCTCCTAGGTGGTTCTCTTCTTCTGCCAGACTAGGCATATCACTATCAGTCCCCTCTTCTTCTGGTGGGTGTTCTTGTTGCCTTGGATGGCCTCTTGCCGGGTTGTTATTTGGGTTATTGGCCTGAGCTTGTTGGTTCTGCTCCAGTCGAGCCATACTTTCACTGATGGATTTCATTGTAGCTAGAAGTTGGGCTATGGTCGCAGCATCAGTGGATGAATTGCTATCTCCCATTTCTTATCCTACAAGAGCTTTCAAGAACAAGTGAAACGTAGGGGTCTTGGAATTCTTTTAAAACAAGTAACAATATGAAAGGATATGGTTGATCTAATGCAAGTTAATGTGTAATGGACCGACTTTAGGAGATAACAATACGCAAGAATGTATTCAGCAAGAGTTATGCCCAATGTTCCAATTAAGGAAAGTTCGACCACCGACAATATGAATGTATATGATATGCTTTTTTGTAAGTATGAAAAATGGAATGTGAAATTAACTAGAAGTGAATGGCTAAATAACTAAGGTAAAGTAGTAAATCTTTTTAGTTTTCTTTTGAATATTCGAGTGCAATGCAAGAAAAGAAACCGAGTATATGCTGGATATGCAATAGGGAAACAAATTGGATACTACAAGCAAGTAATAAATCCTAACACTTTTTTTTTTGATTTTTTCTCCAAGGCAAACGAATTAAACTCAAAGTAACTCGTCTCCTATCTCTTTTCTTTTCGTGACTTATGAACTAAGAACTCAAAGCTAACAATGGCAGAAAACAAATATGTAAGCAAAACAACAAATTTTATGGTTTTTCTTATCAGAAGGAAACGATCTAAAAGAAAAGGAAAGAGTTAACCTGAATAGGAGCCTTTCGACTCTGATACCAAAATGATATGGGCACGGATAGCACCCTTCTTAGACTGGATGGATAGAGGACAAGTATCAAGCTTTGGTGGATGGACTGGTGATGAGAATGGGATGAGATCTGCGGATGGAATGGAATGAGATGATATTCGGCTTGCTTGCACTTGGAATGGATCAATGGAGGATGGGAAACAACAAATGGTCGTATAACCAACTTGCTATCTCACTGGATCGATGATGGCGTGTAGATGGATGATGCATCCAAGCTGCTTGTTCGTATTACAACTCAAAAAGGACAAGGGATGGAGATGGAGTGAATAGATTGATGAACTCAATCAGATGGATCGAAAGTCGCCACAACCTCTACGAAATGAGCTTGATAAGACAAGATTTCTCTCATTGCTGCTTCTCACACAAACGGAAAGGCTTTAGGGTTTAGTTGCTAGGGGCAAATTGACTCATATATTTCCTGTAGGTTAAAAATACAAGGCTGCTTATAGGGGCTTATATACTCACCAATGCATCTATCCCTTTCTAGGGGTCTTTGAAGCAAATTTAATACATGACACATTCTTAGGATCTAATGAAAGCAAAAGGCTAAACAATGCCTTGTTTATTCGAAAATAAAATAAATAAATAAAAGACCCCAAAACCTGCAAGGAAATCAAGTAATAAAAATAATGAAATATGCTTACCTTACTTACTTCTCTGGTGGATTTGAGTTGGGGTAAGGTAGCCGTTGGGATTAGGAGAAGAGCAGTAGTGTGGAGTGATGTCGTTTAGAAGCTTGCCTCTTCCCTTGATACTCACCATTTCACTTAAGTGGGGAGATGGTCAATAAGGAAACCATCTCCTTATGAGAAATTATAGACCATATGATAGCATTATCTCTTGGACCGTCTTGTATAACATAAGGTTGAGTCTTTATAACCTCTGATCCGTAAATGGAGAGCTTATCTAGATGGTTTGTGATGTCGTCTAAGTTGGGGTTGCTATTAGCCTTGGCAAACAATCCTTCAATGGCTTCACAAAAGCTTGCAATCATTCCCTTGGTTCCTGATCCTGTTCTTGGTGCTTGTCTTAGGGTTGGAATGTTGATATTTGGTTCTATGTCCTCATCATGCCCTAAAGGGGATTGTTCATCTTGTTCATCACACACACGACCTCATACTCTGAAAATCTAACATGGTATCAGATCAAGGTTCATCAGACCTTGGTTCTTTCATCCGCTGAAGATTTAAGCTCACTCTCATGTTATTTCAAACCCAAAAGACATTTCCTTTCCAGCCGGTTCAACCTCTACAAGAAGGTGTTCATCCACAACACAAAAAGTGTTCTTGAAGATCCATACTCTCTCATACCCGTCCAGAAGAAAGAAGAGCTTTGGATCTAGAAGTTATGGAGTGGACTTGTTACCCTCTTCATCAAAACAGTCCAGGCGGGTTCCTATTCAAAGATCAGGAAGAAAGGTCAAGAAGAAGGTTACTCTACAATGCAGCTTCTGAAGTGAGGTGGTTGAAGAGAAGACTGAGGCATCTACCATCATTCCATTCAAGATGGCGAGTTCAATAAGAGAATGTGCAGTGGTGTGTTGGTTAGGATCATGAAGCTATCATCTGTTCAAGCTTGGGTCTTCCTCGACTCAGTACCAAGCTTGAGGGGGAGTATTGAGAAGCTTCAATGATCTGTGTGGTGAGAGTACTTGGTGGTTATTCAAGAAGAAGAAGAAGCCAAGGCTTAACATGAAGATGGTTGGTACTGAATGGAGTTGAATCTGGTTGTCCGAGCACTTCAACCTAACAAGAGGTTAGGTGAAAGGGGGAGTGACCAAGATCAGTGTGAGAAGTGTACCAGAAGGAGACATGGTGATGCGCAACATAGTCATATCAGACTTGCATCACAGTGAGGCCATGATACAGGGTCTTTGTGTCCATCACAATGATCCAAGACACAAAGACCCACTGGCCAATCCCTTTGCCTTGGAGGCTTTACTCTTTTTACCTCATCAAGGTTTATCCCAAAAGGGTTTTCCTTGGTGAGGTTTTTTAATGAGGAAGCACTTCAGGGTTCCAAGCTTGACTTAGGATCAATAACCTCAAGTTTGAGGGGAAGTATTAACCTGAAGTGATGAAATGTCACTAAGGTTATGTGCAAATTTCGGGTTAAGCTCCTAAGAAGGTCTGGAAAGACTTAAGGAGCATACTGAAGCTTATGCAGAGCTGAAACAAGGTCTAAGGAGAGTTTATATTGAAGGGAGAAGACATTAGAGAAGTTTGGGAGAGTTTGGGAACATTTGGGTCGGATGTGCAAAGATAGGGCGACATGTACGGGTGGTCGTACGGACTGTACGGACCATAGGACATGGGCGACCCAAATCACTTTATGGTTCGACCTAAGAGGGAAAATGGACAATGTGCAAAGTTTGGGTTGATTTGTACGGATTTGTACGGACGGGTGGTCCGTACATCGACCAGGCTGTACAAGAACCTTCCAGGAACCAACCAAGAAGAAATGGATAAGGTCCACAGATATTATGGCGAGTTAGTCTTACCTTGAGGAGGTGCCAAAGGTATATTAAATCAAGGAAGAGCCAAGGAAACTGCTGGGAAGGAGCCTTTACAGGCTGTCCACGCTCTGGCTGAACCACAGCCACATAACCCACAAAGGAAGAAACTAGCCACATGTTTTGGTCCGCGGAAACAGCTTGAGAAAGACTGTCAAAGCATGTGGAAAATCCTGGCCATTCATTTTGAATTAGGCGCCACTCTCCCCTTGACTTCAGATGCTTACCTTCTTTAAGTTTATACTTGTATCAAGCTCTCATTTATCTATATAAAGACCCTTTTGGGCGATTGTAAACCTTAAGGGAGAGCTTAGTGTTCTTGTTCCAGAATCCCTTTAGTCTCTCCCTTTCTTAATCTCTCAAATCTCTCTAAGCCTCTCCTAATCTCTGTTTCTGGTTCAAGTAAACACTAAGTGAACCAGATCCTTCTCTCTCATCATTTCGAGTTCTCTCTTGCCCCAAAGGGGATTGTTCATCACACACACGACCTCATACTCTGAATATCTAACAAAGAACACTAAGATTTGATATGAAGTGGAGAGGGGAAATCCCCTTTACTCCCTTACTGATTACATTCGACCATAGAGACAATATATAGAGAGAGATGGATACATTAGGGTTTACGAAAATCAAACAAAGCAAGTGGAGTCAAAGGGAGGAGGTTCCTCGGTTTGAATTGTGTGGACAGAACTCTCCACACGTTTTAGGACAGCCTGGAACCAGAGGAGCTCGCCTAAAGGAAGCTTGGCCGAGAATGAGCCAGCAAGTTCACTGAACCTATCCAGAGATCTGTCTAGGTTCAGGCCCCTTCCTTTGGTGAGTGGATAAGCTTCTGGATAAGGTTCTTCCTTTCTGGAAAGTGGTCTGCTCTTCCTTTTGGCATAAGGTATATCCTCAGCATCTTTCTACACGCCTAAGCCTCCCTTGTGATACAAGCCTAAGCTATCAAAGGCTGTCTGATCCTTAGTACAAGAGAAGGAGCTGATCAACACAAGGGGTGACTCGTTTGGATTGATCTAATCAACCAAAAGAATCCGAGAAGAAGTAACTTGATGGATTGAAGTGCACCACACGAGGAATGGAGGCTCTCGTGATACAACACAAAGTTTCTCAAGGTCGTGGAGGTACTGGTCTCACAAAGCAGAGAGAAGGGAGGCGAATTCTAGAAAGAGAATTCTAGGGTTTCCGAAGAAAAGGGTTTTCTGTTCATTCAATACTGCCCAAAGAAAGGGGGCTTTCAAAACTTATAAATAGAACTAAAGGAACAGGCTCCTTTAGGTCAAGAAATAAAAACTATAGTTTAAAAATGGAAAGATAAGAAAAATGACATAATTCTTCATAACCTTGGACCGAGATAGCATCTAGAAAATATGTGAAGCAGATTGTGGCCTCGTTAAAAACCTTCCTCTGTAAAACCCACTAGGACAAAACCAAGAGCAAGGAAAAGAGAACACACAAGGAGCTTGGCCTAGTTACTTGATCAGTCCAATAGTTTTGCAAGGCAAGTTGGTCTTCTATGGTAATGATCATCAGGTTGTTGTGGCTGTGGTTCGAAATGAGTGGCCAGAGATCTCCTCTTGATGCTTTGGTATGTTCAGCTGGTCCATCACTCTTCAAGCTTGGCTCTCCCATCTTCAGGGCATCCATCTTGGTATTATCATCAGTAGCTTCTTTAGTGGTGTTAACCTGTTCAAGATCAGAAGCAAGTATCATGTTCTCATTAAACTTATGTTGAAGTATCTTAGCTCTTTGTCTGGTTATAGCTCCCTTGAATACGGTTGGTACTGGCACTTCTTGAACCGTCTCTGGGTTAGTTAACTTGCTGATCATGTCTTGAATATCAGGTTCAGTTAGGTCTGGTTCAAGGTCTGGTTGAATGTCCTCATCTTTCCCTCCCTCTTCAAAAGGTTTTGACCTCAAAACTGGTTCATCTGCAAAACAAGAAGATAGATCAGCAACATTGAAGGTTGACGACACATTCAACTCACCTTGCAGGTCAAGATGGTAGGCATTGTTGTTGAACCTCTCAACAACTTGGAAAGGACCATCTCCCCTCGGTTTCAGCTTGGAACTCTTCTGGTTGGGAAACCTTTCTTGCCTCATATGTAACCAAATCCATTCTCTTGGTTCAAACACAATCTATTTTCCAGATTCTCCTTAACCTTCTTATGCAACTCCATTACATACTCAGCTTTTGCTTCTCCGGTTAGACTAATTGTTGACAAGAAGCAATAAGAAGACAAGAAGGAAAAAGGGTTCAGATGGTTGCAAGATAACTTGGTCCTTACAGACTTGGAACACAAGTCTGTCCGTACAAGCCTTGATGATCAAGCAAACTTTCTGGTCCCAAATAACTTAGAATACAAGGAGAAGAAGAAGGATCTTGTCTGGTTCAAGATTAAAAAAAGTTGGGCAAGAAAAGAATTAAAAAGGATTAAGAATAAGCCTTCCAGTATTTGGTATCCTGTCCCTTTCATGGACCACTGCCTTGTCCACTGCACTGTCCAGACTGTTGACCAGTCTGTCCACCAGCCTGACTCTTCCCAGACCTTGACCAGACCACCTTATTATATGTTTATTTCTCTTGTCTTGTTTATCTAAGTGCTCGGATTGCCAAGATACAAACTCCATTCAGTACCATCTTCTTTCTCAGCCTCGGTTGCTTCTTCTTATTGAATAACCACCAAGGACTCCATCTTCACAGATCATTGAAGTTTCTCATTACTCCCCCTCAAGCTTGACCATGTGGGCCAAGTGAAGCCTGGAAGGACTGCTTCATGATCTTGGACTACAAACCATTACACCCTCACTCCTGATTCTGCTATCTTCATGGAATGCTAGTGTCTTCATCAGCTCTCTACAACCACCTCAAACCCTGAAGCCGCATTGCTAGAGTAACCTTCTTCATGACACAGCCAATACTGCCCTGAACAGCCTCTTGTCTAGACATGCCACTGCCTAAACCCGGATAGCTTCATCTCATTCTCTTGTAATGGTAAGGAGGAAACATGTCTTGAACTTAGATCACCAGGTAGCTCACTCAAGTCCTCACCTCAAGCTTGAATTGAGTCTAGGTTCAAGCTTGAAAGTGAGCCTGAATAAGCATCCAAACCAGGAGCACACCACCCCGACAGCTGCGCTTAAATCACTGGTCCACCTTCATGTCGTCAGATCCAAATACCCTCAGGTCACCGGCCTCCTCAAGCTTCAGTGATGACCTTGCTTTGTGCATCTTCATGAACCAGGAGCACATCACTCCCAACAGCTGCGCTTAGACTACTGGCTTCATGCACAAGCACCAACAACTCTCCACTGCCTAAGCAATGGGTAAGTCTTCCTCTTTGTTCCGGATTGATGCTGAACAAGGACACTCCTTGTGAACCTGAAACAACACTCAAACTCCAAACAAGATAAGACACACTTGCATTGGGATCAAACCTTGGCTAATCATCAAGTTTGATCACCAATGTCACAAGCTTTCCACTTAGACAGTATCTCATTGTCATTAAGATCCATCTAATGCAAGCTTACCACTCTGTAAATGCAATGGATGAACTGATCAGGAACACTCACAAAGCAATTAGGCAATAAACTCCTGCCTTAAACGACCCTTAGACTCAAGTCTAGGTGTCTCAACCTTAAGGCAGTAACAATGATAAACGAATGCAACAGTCTTAACCTATTCTATTCATGAAAGCAAGTCGGATTAGACACACAATCTATCATCCTAGCAAGACAACCATTTAGAACAGAGACTAAGCAACATTATCATTTCCAAATACCAGACCCAATGCAATACTATAATCAGTTTCTATTCATGTATGCAAGCCGATTCAGAACATACTATCTAATATCATGACAAGCATCATTTAGAATTGGAGCAAGCATTTAAACAACTCAAACAACCAAACGAGTCTCTTTCAATACAACCTGGAACAGATTCTAAACTTTTTTACATCTAGCAATCTTTAAAAACATTCTAAGGTCTCAACACATCACACACACACATTTTTCAGTTCATAAAGTTCATAAAGGATCAAGCTTTAATCAAGGGAAAGAAGTTTCCTTACAATAAAGGAACTACTGTTAGTTCCTTGAACCTCCTTTGATACATGGACTGGATAAGAGCTATTGGTGTCGACCCCAACATCTCCTTCCTCCACGGACCTTCCCCTTGGACTCTCCATGTCAAAGACCCCACCTTTCTTCATACTTGAGTCGCCCCCATCAGTAACAAGGTGAAAGCTTTCATCTTTCTTCCTGATCTTTGAATAAAAACCGGCTGGAAAGGAAGTGTCTTTTGGGTTTGAATGGAGATGAGAGTGAGCTTAGATCTTCAGCGGATGAAGGAACCAAGTTCTGATGAGCCTGGCTCTGATACCATGTTAGATTTTCAGAGTATGGACTCGTGTGTGTGAAGAACAGGATGAACAATCCCCTTTGGGGTAAGAGAGAACACGAAATGGTGAAGAGAGTAGATCTGGTTCACTTAGTGTTTACTTGAACCAAAAGCAGAGATTAGGAGATTAAAAGAGAGATTTGAGAGATTAAGAAAGGGATAGATTAGAGAGGATCTGGAATAAGAACACTAAGCTTGATATGAAGTGGAGAGGGGAAATCCCCATTACTCCCTTCAGTGTTACAAATCGCAAACTAGATTAATATATAGGCTTTACAGGTTTCTGGACCATAAACCTAAATCTAATGGCTGAGATAGGACTTGAAAATGAATGGCTAGGATGGATGGCGAGTTTGAATATGGTCAAGGGAAGGAAGGCATGTGATTGGTTGTCCATAGGCTCCTCTGAATCAGGCTGGTTCTTTGGCCAGATACATAGTGTCTTTTGCTCTTCCTTTCTAGCAAGTGACAACCAGGACCAGCCTGTCACGCCCCTTATCTTCTTGGTATCTTATTGATGCCATTTTGATTCCTTTGCTCTTCCTTTCCAGCAAGTAACAACCGAGCCAGCCTATCACGCCCCTTATCTTCTTTCTTGCACAAGGCATCTTCTTGGTATCCTCTAGATGCCATTTTGATTCCTCTTGATCAGAACCATTTGGTTTAAGTCCCGGACTTTGCACGGACCACCAGGGAGTGTACGGACAGGTTATGGTCCGTACACTTTTTCCCTATTTTTGCACAAAGCCTAAAACACTTCAAATGGTCGAGTATCACAGTTCTGGGTCGACCTTGGTCTGTACGGATCCGTACAGTTCGTACGAGTCCATACAGGTCCGTATAGAATCCGTACGGGTCGCCCTATTTTTGCACACTCGACCATTTGATCCCAAATGGTTCCTAAAGTCCCTCTTGGACTTGATCTTCACTTTACATTAGCTTCAAGACCTTTCTTGACACCTTTAAACCCTCCTAAATTCTTCTTAGACAATCTCCGGAAGTCTTGCCCTATTTTTTCACAAGACCCAAACTTCACCCAAACTCATCCTTTTGCTCCATTTCATCTCTTCAAGTTAACAGTCCGTACAAGGTGTCCGTACAGCCCTTATGTCGACCAAAGTTACTTTGGGTCGACCACAGTCATTCCGGGTAAATGAGAGAGAGTTACCATGCGCGGATAAGGTTCCTTCCCTTCTTCCTTCCGTGTGTCTACATGCATTGAACCTTATGGATAAGGTTCACTCCGCGCATGGACAGGCTGGCCAAGAGCATCTGGTCAAGATGCCATTGGCATTAAGCGTGTAAGGCCTCTGGTCCGCTTATTTCAAATTAGGCGCGCCCAAGACCTTGACTTCACATGCTCGAATTGAAACCTTATCCTCTTGTATCCGTTAAGCTTGTTTATCTTTCTTTATATATTTTTAATCCTTCTCATTAATCAATCAAGCAAGTATTTCGAGTTTCTCTTATTCTCTCTAGTGTTCTTCATGTTCTTCATCTCGATATGATTTCTTCATAAAGTGTTAACCTTTTATTCTCCAAATCTCTTATAGTCTCTCATAAACACTCTTCTATCCGTTTATACTCAAATTTTATTCAGTCTTTCATGGTATCAGAGCCAGGTTCTCTTGAATCTGGGTTTTGATTTCATCTCTTACGAAGAACACTCAAGAACACCTTTTTCCTTTCCGTGAAGATTCAAGATCGAGGGTACCAAAACGACAGTGATACCGGTGATACTAAAGGGGGGAAACTATCTCCTATGGTCTCATGTGGTGAAAAAAACAACGGGGAGTAAGGGTTTATGGAATCACATCCTTGAGGGTGAAGCTCCTAAACTCATTACTCATGAAGGCGACAAGGAGGTTGTCGTGTGTGATGAAGGGAAGTGGATCCAGGAAGATAACCTGGTGATGTCCATCCTTCAAAGCTCTCTAGATCTGTCGATCTTAGAGGCATATAGCTACTGTGAGAAGGCAAAGTACCTGTGGGACACCCTTCAGAAGGTGTATGGAAACATCTCAAACCTCACTCGAGTTTTTGAGATCAAACGAGCCATCAACAACCTAGCTCAGGAAGACATGGAGTTCACAAAGCACCTTGGAAAGTTTAGAGCTTTGTGGTCTGAGCTAGAGATGTTGAGGCCGAGTACAACAGATCCAGCTGAGATTAATGAGAGGAGGGAGCAAGATAAAGTCTTTGGCTTGCTTCTCACTCTCAACTCTAGCTACAATGATCTGGTAAAACACATCTTGCGAGCTGAGAGGCTACCTACCTTAGAGGAAGTCTGCGCACAAATCAAGAAGGAACAAGGATTGTTGGGGTTGTTTGGAGGAAATGGGGAGCTTACCTTAGCTAACCAAGATGAGGTGCCTCAAGCCAACAAGGTAAACCGGTTTGATGAAAGGAGGTTCAACGGCAACTGTGACCATTGCAAGAGACAAGGACACAAGAAGCAGCAGTGCTGGATCCTTCATCCTCACCTAAAGCCAACCAAGTTTATGAAGGACAGGGAGGCAAGGGCGAATGTGAGCTATGGAGGAGGTGATCATCATGGAGTAGGAGGAGCTGGGCCGTCCAACCGAGCACAGGAGGCTGAAGGAGGTGAGAACAAAGCCCTGGTGACTTACACAGCTCAAACCACCCGTTCAAATGAGCATGAGTTCATGATGTGATCATGGACCAGCTTACCAAAGAGGGTGAAGAGATCTTAGACGAGCCACATGATGCCACAATGCACCAGCATCCTGGTGATGATGCTTTGACCATTCCAGAAGGTCCTATGAACCGTTTCAGAGCCAAGAAACTCAAGGAGATTGTTGTAGGATTACTCACTTCACATTCACAACAAGAAGAAAGTCTTGGACAAGGTTTGATGGTCCGAGATATCTTGATCACCATTCAAGCTATCTCTACATCAAGCTGAGCTAGTGTTTAGGCAAGAAAATTGGTGTGTGCTCTTTTTCTTGCTTTTGGTTTTGTCCCACGAGGTTTTTTGGAGGAAGGTTTTTAACAAGGCCACAACTTGTCTTACAAATCACCTAGGCCCTATCTCGGCCCAAGACTACTATAAGACCATTTATTTTTATCTTATGTTATTTTAAAACTATAGGTTTGTGTTATCTTTCATGAAACCCTAGAGCATGTTCTTTGGTTTCTTTATTTAAGGGGTTTTCGCAAACCCTTGTAAGCTTAAGCAGTCTTTTATCAAAAACCCTATTTCTCTCTCTCTCTCTCTAGTTGGCGAGTTGAGGTTTCTGGTGTGTAATATCCAGAGTCTAAGTTGGTGTGTCATATCCGATTTATTCATCTAGGAGTATCAAGAGATCATCCATCCCTCTTGTGTCACCATTCAATCCACAAACCTTGAAGAACTTGTGTCTCTGATTCGTTCCTGCAAGAATCTATCCTCCCATCAACCAAAGAAGCATCCTAGGGTCGTGTCTGAAATAGGGTTTTTGATAAAAGACTGCTTGAGTATGATAGGGTTTGTGGAAACCCTTAAATAAAAGAAACCAGAGAACAAGCTCTCTAGGGTTTCGGAAATATAACATAAAACTATAGTTTAAAAGATAACATAAGATAAAAATAAATGGTCTTCTAGTAGTCTTGGGCCGAGATAGGGCCTAGGTGATTTGTAAGACAAGTCGTGGCCTCGTTAAAAACCTTCCTCCGGAAAACCTCGTGGGACAAAACCAAAAGCAAGGAAAAGAGCACACACCAAATGTCTTGCCTAAACACTAGCTCAGCTTGATGTAGAGATAGCTTGAATGGTAATCCAGATATCTCAGACCATCAAACCGTGTCCAAGACTTTCTTCATGTTGTGGATGTGAAGTGAGTAGTCCTACAACAGTCTCTTTGAGTTTCTTGGCTCTGGAACGGGTCATGGGACCTTCTGGAATGGTCAAAGCATCATCACTAGGCTGCTGGTGCATTGTGGCATCATGTGGCTCATCTAAGATCTCTTTACCCTCTTTGGTAAGCTTGTCCATGATCACATCGTCCCCTCCCTCTTCAAAAAGATTTGTCCTCAAATCTGTTTTACCAGCAATAGAGGGGACCAAGTCAGTAAAATCAAAGCTTAAAATCAGATTACACTTACCTTGCAAGCCTCTTTGGTAGGCATTGTTGCTGACTGGTTTGGATATGTAGAAGGCATTGATCCATTTAGTTCCTGATTCATTACTCAAACCTGATACATGGAAACAAAGCAAGTTAGCACATGAAAATTTATCAAAGAGTAATAATCTTATCCCAAATTCGTTTTTGTTCGGTTTTGGCTTGTATGCTGCATCTGGTGGTGCTTCTTTGATGAGGATGAAGCCAGTGACATCTTCGTGCATATCCTGATCCAAATCAGGTGGCTTGAACCGCTTGTCTTCCACATGCTTGTCCTTTCTCCTTGTATGCTTCCAAGCTTCATCATAATCTGCACATGGCTCTTTTGACAAAACCAAGTGCATCATATCTGTGTAATAGATAAAGGAACTCTTGAAACCATGATCACTTACCTTAGCATGCTCACCTGGTCGGCCATAGATAGGATTGAGATATTTTGAACTCAAAAAAATTCAAACAAAGCACACAGAAGATCATCCGAGTTGTAGAACTCATAACTCTTTCACCTGAGAATCTTTGGACATGTTTCCAATTCGACGTGATACCCTGATGAGTTAAGTTTTCATAGAATTCGAGTTTGTTGAATAATTCCTTGTGGTTGTTGAGATATGCTCCTCGGACTGCTCCTATTTCAAGACTGGCGGCTAGACAGCTTTCAAGGTTTGCTTGTTGTGTCTCAAACTTAGCCAAGGATTCATCATTGATTCTCTGATCTTTATAACCCCTATTTTCACCTGTACCTTTCTCAGCTTCTTTTGGACAAGTCAAGTGGGTTATCATGTCAAAGTAAGTATTGTAGACCAGCATGTGAACAAGGCACAAAACAATACATCTAGAACCATTTATCTCAAGTTAAAGAAGTGAAATGAGTTTATCAAAGAACGTGTTATACACTAATATATCATCAACTAAAAATTCCACAGTTTTATAAACATTTTCAGCACACAAACAACCAATCTCAAGCTCAGAGATAATTGCAGATTTCAAATTTTCAAACCTAACACCAGCATGATACAATTTCGGTTCATGCAGCTTCTTAGGTTCTTTCAAGACATATGTAGATTCAAGATAATCATTAGTGATCAAATCATGCCTAGGAAAATTCACAACAAAACTCTTCTCTTCGGTTCTAGCAAACGAATCACAAGGTTTTCTAAAACAGAAATCAGTTTGTTTCAACTCAAGCTCTAAAACCGCTTCAAAGTGATCAAAGCTCTTGCTATGTTTCAGAAACTGATCAAGCCTCAAAACATGACCAGAAATGTTGTTATTATTATTTTGAAAATGTTTTTGATCAAAGAGGTTTTCTGGTTCCAGTTCTTTAAAAGATTTAAGCATGTTATCAAAAACAGAATTTGAAACACAAAAATCTTTTACTTTGTCAAGACCAAAACGTTTTATGTCTTTAGTACTCACTTTAACAAACATTTCAGGCACAGAACTAACCACTTTACCTGTGACACTGAAACAAGGCTAATCGGTTGCACCGGTTCAAGAAAAGTTAGCTCAGCACAAGAAGTACTGAAATTAAACTCAGGCTGAGGTAAGAAACGAGAACACTCTTGTTCTGTCCCAGACTTTCTTTTTACCATAGATGTTTCTGTTTGAGCTTCTTGAATTGGTGCAGTTAAATCTGATTGTGCAGCTGAGTCTGGTTTCTTATCATGTTGGAATTGTTCCTCCACATCCCTAAACACTTGTGAAATTGCCTTCCTTATGCTATCTTCAATGGAACAGGTTGACATTTTGCTTGATGAACCAACTGTACTAGATGGACCTGATCTCTTGCTGTCAGGTTGTGTCTGAACCGAGATTGAAGAGTAGATCTTTGTCTCAGATGGTTGTTTTCGAAGTACTTCCTTGAGGTATTGTCTTGGAACATACTCTCTACGCATCAAAGCTCTCAATTTAAACCATGTTTCTGAAAGTTTTCAGAGTGCAAGTGCTTGAGTGATGAAGAACAAGGATTGAGATGATGCGGATGAGACTTGATGAGAATGAGAGAGAGACTGATGAGAATGATGAACTGATTCATGAGAGTAATGGAGAGATTAAGAGAGTATATGAGTGATTAGGAGACTTGGTAACCAGAGATTTGTGAATAGAGAGAATAAGAGACTTAAGAGATTATGAAGGAGAGAAACTCTCTGCTTATTCATTAACCATCGACATACAAGAGTATAAATAGGAAAAGGGAGCAACAGTAGGGTTTACAAAATATCAGAGAAGGTAAAGAAAGAGGCTCCTTGGTTTGAAATGAGTGAACCAGAGGCTATACACGTTTGGAGACAGCCTGGCTGGTCAAGGGAGTAACTAGGCTGAGAATCGGCCACCAAGGCTCATGAATCAATCCAGTGATCAGTCCAGGTTCAGTCTCCTTCCTTTCCAGTCTGGAAAGGAAGAACCTTATCCACAAACGGTCAACACAAGCAGCATCTCACAGATTCCTTCAAAGATGCCATTCTGATCCACTCTTCTTCCACAAACCATCCGAGACTCCTTCTTCTCCATTCAAGCTTCTCTATGACTTGGGATGCAAGGTAAGCCATGAGAGTGTACGGATTTAGGGTTTGGTCCGTACACCTTTTTCCCTATTTTTGCATAAACTCAAAATGTCTTCAAATGGTCGAGAATAAAGTTTCCCAGGTCGGCTCGTCCGTACGTTTCGTACAGTCCGTACGCCTTAACTTTGCACATCGACCCAATTGATCCCAAACTTCTCCCAAGCCTTCTTCCTTCATAGTAAACCCCTCTTGAACCTTGTTCTAGCTCCGCATAAGCTTCTGGACCCTCCTTAGACCTTGATCAGTCTCTAAGTGAGTTTTGCCCAAGCTTTGCACATTAACCTTTAGTGAGATGGTTTATCACTTCAGGTTAACAGTTTCAACTGGTTCTCATACTATGGTGTGAGATACCTTACCCTGATGAAGAGGATGAAAACCAAGACGAAACTGGTTCTCAAATCAGTGTAGACCACTTGAAAGAAGCCTATGGAGAGAAATCAGATTATCAAGAAGACTTCACTGAAGAGGAGGGAGCCTTATATGAGGCTGGAAGAAATGTTACTGAGCTTGAAGCATACTCCATCAACTTTTCTGGTTATGGCCAAAGAGATGAGGACTACCTAAAGTGGGAGGACACAATGGAAACCTTGTTCCAAAGTCACCACATTCCAGAAGAAGAGAAGCTGTCCTATGCCACTAAGACACTCACTGGCCCTGCTCTAAACTGGTGGAACAAAGAGCAGTATACAGTATGGTACTACCAAGAACCAGCTCATACTTGGGAGAGTTTTAAATCAGGGTTGCTTCAAGGGTTTGTGAAGAAAACTCCAGAGCAGGAATATCAGTCACCTATGAGTGTTTCTCACGCAGGCTACACTCCCACATCAACCCAAAGCTTCAAGGCTGGAAGCAAGCAAGCTCATCACAGCCCACAAAAGATGGAACCGGCTATAGAGAAGAAAACTGTAAAGAAGCAAGAGGGTTCACAGCTAGGTTCACTCCAGTTGATAAAGGTACCAGACACATTCTCATATCCAAAAGGAACCTTACAACCAGGGAGAAAGAAGGCCGAAGTTGTTCTTGAGAAAGGACAACCCCAACCTAAAGATGAAGCTATGGTACAAGGTTTGCTAAAGCCACCAGCATCATCAAATCAAAGTAAGTCCTCTAATTCTAAAAATATTAAAATTCAGACATGCTATAGATGTCATAAGAGAGGCCACTTTGCTGTAAATTGTCCATCTAGAAAGATAATAAGACGCACATCCTTGGAATTGAAACCGGAACCAAGTAAAACAAGTGATAGTCTAGTTCCTTTAGAACTTTCAAATTCTGGATTTATGCACTTGTCTTTGCCAAAGAGTTTTGATCCAGGAATAAAGCAAGATGATGGACGACTAAACAATGCTGAGAGGGTTCAAGAAAACCAGGGACAGCACCCGACATGTCCACAAAATGTTGAAGAAGATGTAAGAAACATCAAGAGCACACATGCTGCCAAAAAGCCAATCATTCTTCAACTTGCTAAAACAATTTGGGTAAATCTGAACTTTAATTTTCTTGATTATAAGTTTATAAACCTAGATATAATACACTTGTTTCCTGCCAAAAGTGTTGAGTTTATTTCAGGAACAGGGGCAAAGGATTACATGAATGATCCACATAAGATCACAAGGTGTTTACATACCAAAAGAGAAAAAGAAGTTGTCATCAGCAATATCTTGATTCCAGACGGTCCAGAAGATAAAACACTACCACCAGAATTCCCAACAAAAATAGAGGAGTAATCATGTCGTTCCTACAAAAAGGAGAACCACCAGATGTGCCAGCAAAGATCAAACAAATCAAATACCAAGGTAAGACCCTAGAATCTCAAAGGAGGATGAAACCTGACTTGCTCTATCTTGGTGCAGGTTATCCAGTTTCGAGGTCGAAACTTTTTCAAGATAGAGGGTATGATGAGGCCATCCAATCAGTATCTGAACCAGAGACCAACCAGTTGCACCAATCAGCCAGCCAAAGGACCAGCCAGGATATGTGTTCAGTCAAAACGGCATATCTCACCAACAAGGAGGAATATTTCCATGAAACCAATTTTAATGCATACTACACTCAACAAGGAGTCAACCAAAATTGGAATCATACCAAAAGATATCCGGAGCAGGAAGATATCAATTTTACAAACCGGAGGTTACCCAGCCCATCCATCCGCGAGTACCCGAGTTTAGAAGCTGTTTCAAGCCCAATAAAGAAATGCTTTGGCCCAAAAAATCTGATGGAATTCAATAAGGATCTCTTAGATTTGCAACAAGCCCAGAATGAAGAGAAATGGTCACGGAAATATGAAGTTATGGCCCAATCTCCAAAACCTGCCAAACCATTCCTACACTTGCCTTATTTGGAAGATCCGGGTTTTGCATCAATTCAATCTCAAGAAAGGCGACCAGGAGACCTTCTAGGTCATTCAGAGGCACTCCCCAACATATTAAGGAGCACCAGAGTACACAGGATCAGGCGGATCCCAATTAGACCAGAAGATAAGCTTGGTTTACCCACATTGGCCAAACCAGCACCATTTAAGGAAAGTATCCAAGATCTCTTACTTGGTAAGTTTGGTTCGACCCAAACTTATCTATGGAAGCCAGGAGATCATCTTAACCATCCAGAAGACATAATCAACGATCCAGGAGAGTCCTATGAGTTCATACCGTGCACCAACCAACATAGGATCAAGAAGATGCTCATTAACACCAAACTGCCTTATTTGGAGATTCTTGCAATCCAGCTCCAACAGCTCTTTTCACATTTATTTCTGGACGTGATAATCACCTTAGAAGCAGTCAAGAAGATCCCAAGGAAGCTCACATATCCCTTAAAACCATCCAGGTTCAAGAGAGACCAAGATTCCTCACTTGGAGCCAAAATCCCCCAAAAGGCTCCAACGGCTTGATTTTCAATTTCTTGCATAGTTTTTGATTTGTTTCCTTTTCTAATTGTTTTAGAACGTTAGGATCTTTGTCTCTGAGCATTATATAAGCTCATAGACGTGCATTGTAAAGATGACCCTCAATCATCAAGTTAATAAGAAGTTTATTCAGTTTTATCAAAGATAGTTTCTTTGCATAAAAGTTGTTCTTTAGTTCCTAAGTTGTGAGAAGCATTAGGAGACTATAGAGCTCGTGGTTCATAGGTTCTTTGTGAGATTCAAGAGCCTTGAGACACAGATTGAGAGAGTCAATCAGCACCCACGGATTGAGAGAGTCAATCACCATCTATCCACCATAGTCTTCCATCTATCCATCATCAAACTTTTATCCATCACTCATTCCATTCCTTTATCCATTTAGTTTCAGTTCTTATTTTTTGTTATTCATAAACTCACTGTTCTTCCTTTATTTTCAGGTTAGATTGGACAGAAAGGGATAGCAAGTCGGCCATCATCACCATCCTTCCATCCGATCTCAATCCTTGCCGATAAGATCGACCCATCAACCATCCAAACCATCGTCCCAGCTTCCGTGCCTGTATCATGGCTTTATCAGATGAAGTCCTTGATAGGTCTTCTAAGTCTTCCCACTTCCCTTCTTCATAGTAGCCTTTGGTTTCAATAAACTTCACCTCTCTGGAAACATTGACTTTCCTTGCTATAGGGTCATAGCATTTGTATCCCTTTTGGGTTGGAGAGTACCCAATGAACATTGACCTTGTGCTCTTAGCCTCAAGTTTGTTCCTAAACTCCCTGGATACCAGAACAAAGCAAAGACATCTGACCAGCTTCAGATGATCCAATGATGGTCTAGTCTGGTTGAGAACTTCAAATGGTGAGACATCTTGAAGAATCCTTGTTGGGGTCCGGTTGATTAGATAACAGGCATACACCACAACATCTCTCCAAAACCTTTTTGGAACCTTTGTATGGACCATAATGGACCTAGCAACCTCCATCAAGTGACGATTCTTCTTCTCAACTACCCCATTCTATTGTGGAGTGTAAGGACAACTTGTTTGATGAATGATCCCTTGTTTGGCTAGATGGTCTTTGAATGCATTGCTTGTATACTCCCCTCCATTATCTGATCTAAAAAATTTAAGCTTGGCATTGTATTGGTTAGCAATATAAGTTTCAAAATTCTTAAATGCTTCAAGAACCCTATCTTTAGACCTAAGCAATCTGACCAAGGTGTATTTAGACTTTTCATCAATGAAAGTGACATAGTACTTATGATTTTCTCTAGACACACAAGGGGCAGTCAAAACATCCGAATGAACTAGATCAAAGCAATGCTTATAGATAGAATCAGATTTTGCAAACACAGTTTTACAATGTTTACCCAAGATACAAGCTTCACAACCATTTTTTTTAAAAGAAACATCCGGGAAAATCAGGTTCAATGCTCTACTATGAGGATGTCCTAGTCTAGCATGCCACAAAGCTTCATTATTTTTAAGAGGAATAGAACTAAAAGAACAATAAGTATCAGAAAGACGCTTGATCTCTTCAAGCATATATAAGTCTCCTTTGGTAATCCCCTTTCCGATCACTCTACTGCTTTCAATATCCTGAAACTTCACATCATTAGGGCTAAAAGTAACATTGCAATGAAGATCGGTTGTTATTCTCTTAATAGATAAAAGACTTGAAGTGAAATCAGGCATATAGAAAGCTTTAGATTCTTTTTCAAACAAGTTCAAGTTTCCTATTCTTTTAATTGGTATTTTGTCCCCATAGCAATTAAAACATGACCTGACGTAGGTTTAATATTCTTGATCATCCTAGAATCACTAATCATATGATGCGAAGCTCCCGAGTCTTTCATCAAAGGTTTAGGCTTACTACTATCAGGTTTAGTTATGTTTAGTGCAATGAGAGTAATACTACTATCATGAATCTTAGATGCAGCTAGAGAGTAACCAATGGTCAAACCAGAGTGCTCCTTTAGAGCTTTAAGGACGAGGTCAAGATCAGACTTGCGGAGAACCTCATCTTCAACTGGTTTCTGCACACTGCTAGCCATGGCTTTGCCTCCATCAGGATGATTCCCCGAGGTGCTTCCTTGTTCAGATGAACCCATGGTGTAGTGTGCTCTGGATGCGTATCTATCTCGCATGAACTTGGGCTTGAGGTGGGGATGGAGTATCCAACATTGACTGCTCTTGTGACCTTGCTTCTTGCAGCGTCCACACACATCATTAGACAGATTCCTCTTGCCATCATTCCTGTAAGAAGCCTTGTTGACTTAGGGTGCCTCGGCTTTGTTTGCAAGGGATAGGTCACCCTTTCCTCCGAATAGACCAAGAGATCCTTGCTCTTTCTGGATCTGTGCGCACACCTCATCAAGGGTTGGAAGCTTCTCAGATCTCAAGATATGTTTGATCAGATCATTTTAGGTTGGATTAAGCGTGAGAAGAAGCCCAAAGACCTTATCTTGCTCACGTCTTTCATTCAAGACATCTTGATCAGCTGTAGCCGGTCTTAACATCTCAAGTTCAAACCATAAAGATCTAAACTTTCCCAAATGAGCTGTGAACTCCATGTCTTCTTGACTCATGTTGTTGATGGATCTCTTAATCTCAAACACACGGCTGAGGTTTGAGATGTTTCCATAGACCTTCTTGAGAGTATCCCATAGATCTTTCACCTTCTCACAGTAGGAGTAGGCTTCAAGGATAGGAGCATCTAGAGAGGCTTGGATGATAGTCATCACCATCATGTCCTCCTGATCCCATTTCCCTTCATCAAAAAGAGCTACCTCTTTGTCGCCTTCGGTTGGATTGCTTGGTTTTGGAGTTGTGTCTTCTATCACATGACTCCATAGACCTCTTCCTCCAAGTGATGTCTTTACTAGGCGAGCCCACAGAAAGTAGTTTGGTCCCTTCAAGACCACGGGAATGACCATAGATTTGATGTTGTTCTCCATCTTGATCAAACCGAAATGAAAAGAGTCTCAAGTTGTGTTCTTGAGAGTTTCTGGGTTGCGGAAAGGAGAAAGCTTCAAGTTTGGCTCTTGAGCTTTCAGAAAGAGAGATTTCGCGAAGAAACAAGCACATGTTATGAGCAATCTGGATCTGATACCATGAAAGTTTTAAGAAATGAACAAGATATAGAGAGACTGAAGAGATTCAAAAGAGATTAGAGAGATTAATGGTTTAGGAACCAAGAATCAAAAATGATAAAGGAGAGAATAGAATCCATAAATCTATTGCTTGCTGAGGGTTTAAAAATATATAGGGAAGGAGATACAAGGGTTAAACGGATAGAAAAAGTAAAGCAGATGTCAGCTTGACCGGAGGAGCGCCAAGTTCAAACTTGTTGACAAGGTGGCTCGCACGTTTGATACCAAGAGCATCTTGACTAGATGCTCTTGCTCCTTTACAGCTACCACCAGCTCTCCAAAGACATGCCAACCTTATCCTCTTCGTTCGAACCAAGTAAAGACCAAACCTTCTCCCTTATCCGGAAGCTTTCCTTCTTCTTTCACTCGTCCATTTATCTTTCACCACACGGTAACTCCAAGTGTACGGACTAGGCATGTCCGTACACTTTCGCCCTATTTTTGCACATCCTCAATAAGTGTAGTTAGGGTGATCTGAAGTGGTTTCGGTCGGGTGGTCCGTACACCGGCCGTACCGTACGTACCATTGCCCTATTTTTGCACCATCTCCTTTTCTCTGAAAATCTTCACACAAGCATCCTCTAATCCTCCTTAACCTTATTCCACATTTCAACAAGGAGAAAGATTGGGATCCAGTGAACCGGAGGCAGCAAGAGCTGATGGTCCTATTACCAGGGAGGGTTGGGAGATGTTTATGAAGCATATGCAAGCTCTGGTTACAACCAGGAATCAAAGGAGACACTCTAGTGTTGGTGGAGAGGCTACTAAGTCTATCATAGTTGATTCTAGAGCAACCCATCACATGATCAGTGATAGGAGCCTAATGAGTGATATTAAAGCCACCACATGGAGTGTCAGGATAGCTAATGGTGATCAGATTCCAATAGAGGGGATAGGTAATCTGAAGTTGTTTGAAAAGGACTCTGCTGCCTTCTACCTACCTCGGTTCACATCCAATCTGATATCTGTGAAGAGAGCAGTTGTGGATCTTAATTGCCAAGTGGTATTAAGGTCAAATGAAGTTGAGTTTCAAGACTTGGAATCTTGACAAGTCATTGGCCGAGGAGACAACAGGAATGAGCTCTACCATCTCCAAACGACTAAGCTCTCTAAACCCTTTGACTCTATTTGTTTAAGTAGTGCTACTGATAGTATTGATAGCATTACTTGGCATGCTAGATTGGGTGATAAGATCCTAGGATGCTTCTTTGTTTGATGGGAGGATAGATCCTTGCAAGAACGAATCAGAGATTCAAGTTCTTCAAGGCTGTGGATTGAGTGGTGACACAAGAGGGATGAGAGATCTCTTGATTCTCCTAGATGACTAGTTCAGATATGACACACCGAGATAGACACCGTAAAGGCTCTGGATATTACACACCAGAAGAACACTCGACAACTAGAGAGAGAGCCGTCAAGAAGAAAACAAGACTTTGATATTAGATTGCTTGCTTTCTAAAGGGTTTGTGGAAACCCTTAAATCAAAAAACCAAAGAACATGCTCTAGGGTTTCGGCAAGTATAACTTCAAACAATAGTCTTAAAATAACATAAGGTAAAACAGATAGTCCTTAAGTAGTCTTGGGCGAGATAGGGCCTAGGTGATTTGTAAGACAAGTCGTGGCCTCATTAAAAACCTTCCTCCGGAAAACCTCGTGGGACAAAACCAAAAGCAAGGAAAAGAGCACACACCAAATGTCTTGCCTAAACACTAGCTCAGCTTGATGTAGAGATAGCTTGAATGGTAATCCAGATATCTCAGACCATCAAACCGTGTCCAAGACTTTCTTCATGTTGTGGATGTGAAGTGAGTAGTCCTACAACAGTCTCTTTGAGTTTCTTGGCTCTGGAACGGGTCATGGGACCTTCTGGAATGGTCAAAGCATCATCACCAGGCTGCTGGTACATGGTTGCATCAGGTGTCTCGTCTAAGATCCCTTTACCCTCTTTGGTAAGCTGGTCCATGATCACATCATCCCCTCCCTCTTGAAAAAGAATTGTCCTCAAATCTGGTTCATCATCAACAAAAGGAACCAAGTCAGTAACATTGAAGCTATTAGACACATCATACTTACCTTGGAGATCAAGTTTATAGGCATTGTCATTGATCTTGTTGGTGATCTCGAACGGTCCATCAATTCTTGGCATCAGCTTGGACTTCCTCTCGCTGGGGAACCTCTCTTTCCTTAGGTGAAGCCAAACCTTGTCACCAACTTCAAAGAGCTGCACACGCCTTCCCTTGTTGCCTTGCTTCTCATAGTAGTTAGTTTTCTGTTCAATGTTTTGTCTAGCCTTCTCGTGGATTTGCTGGACCATCTCAGCTTTCTTCTTACCGTCCAAACTAACTCTTTCACACTCAGGTAAGGGCATTAGATCCAAAGGAGAGGTGGGATTGAACCCTTAAACAATTTCAAAAGGGGAATACATAGAAGCAGAATGCATGGCATGATTGTATGCAAATGCACAATGAGGTAAGTAATCTTCCCAAGTTTTCAAGTTTCTTTTGATGAATGCAGGTAGGAAGGTTCCTAGAGTCCTATTAACTACCTCTGTTTGTACATCAGTTTGCGGAAGACATGTAGTAGAAAACAACAACTTAGTGCCTCACTTAGACAAAAGAGTCTTCCAAAAGTAACTAAGAAACTTACTATCTCTATCCGAAACTATTGTCCTAGGCATGCCATGTAAGCGAACAACCTCTTTAAAGAACAAGTTAGCAATAAGCAATGCATCACCAGTCTAATGACAAGCTATGAAATGTGCCATTTTAGAGAACCTATCAACTATTGGGAATAAGAACCAAATATTGACATGAAGAAAGAATAATGGAGACAAGGTGATGTGATCATGGAAAGCACCAAGGAATGTGATGTGATCATGGACCAGCTCAACAAGGAAGATGATGTATCCAGGAATGCACCCATGGACAAACCAGCTGATGAAGATGCCTTAGCCATTCCAGAAGGTCCCATGACTCGTTCTACAATCAAGAAACTAAATGGAGCCATTGGAGGAATTACTTAGACTCGTATGGAAACAAGAAGAAGGTCTTGGACAAAGCTTGATGATCCGAGATACCTTGATCACCTTTCAAGCTATCTCATCATCTAGCTGAATTAGTACTTAGGCAAAGTACTTGTGTGTGCTCTTTTCCTTGGTCTCGGTTTTGTCCCAAAGAGGTTTTACGGAGGAAGGTTTTTAACGAGGCCACAAGCTGCTTTAACACATCTCCTAGGTGCTAATATCGGTCCAAGCCTAAGAAGACTACTCTATCTATTTACCTTATGTTATATTTAATCTATAGTTTTTATGTTATTAAGTTTTCGAAACCTAAGGAGTGTGTTCCTTGGTTTCTATTTAAACCCTTGCATCCCTCATTCTAAAATAGGCAGTCTTTTATCAATCTCTCTCGTTCTCTCTTCTCTTTGAGTCGAAGAATCTCTGGTGTGTCATATCCAGAACCTTAAGGGCTTCTACTTGGTGTGTAACATCCGATCTAGTTGCCTAGGAGTATCAGGGAGCCTTTCCGCAGCTTCTTGTGTCACCATTCATCCCACACGCCTTGGAGGATTCGAGTCTTCTGATTCATTCTCGCGAGGATTATCACTTGATCCCTCTTCCCAGACCCAGAGCCTTCCTAGGATCTTATTATGTGGTATCAGAGCAACTCTGGAAGGGAAGTACTCGATTTTTCACTAATTTTCGTTTTTGTCTTTTCATATTCTGTTGTGTTTTGATCAGATTTGTGTTTCTGTTGTTGAAATCTATTAACTTTGAGTGTTTAGATCACGAATCTGATTGTGTTATTTCCATATTCTCGTGTGAAAGTGATTGATCTGTGTTCTATTTCGACTTGACAATTGATCTGTTCATCTTCCTTATCAGTTTGTGTCGATCTGCTTGTTTGTTGTTTAAAACTGATAAATCTGTGTGTTGTTGTCACAAATCTGTTTGATCTGCTCTTAATCCTGTCTAGTTTTGATTGATCTACTTTTGTTCTGTTGAAATCTGATAATACTGCAAGCTTTGATCTTGTTTTGATAAGAACCCTATCGAATCCTTGCGGGTTACGTTACAAGTTTGATCCATTCGCTATTAGGGTTTGAGTAGAGTTCGCGTTCTTCAATCTGTTCTGTTTCTGAGATTGTTTCTGCTTTGAATCGGATTTGTTTTCTGTTTCAAGTGTGTTTGTGATCTGAATCCATTCTGTTGTTGTTCACTTGATTCTGGATTCGAAATTTCATGTATCAAGCTGTCTGTTTCAAGTCTTTGAGTTCTGCTTTGTTGTTTGCTTGATTCTAATTTCGAAATTTTTAAAAACCAATCTGATTGTTTTCTGTTCCTGAAACTAGCCTGATCTTAAACTTATTTTTCTTATTGTGTGTTCTGTTTATCTAGAACTTGTTACTGGTTCTCTTTTCTTTTATTCTCAGGAACAATGGCGAAGGAGCACAAAGGAGAACTCAGCAAGAGTGATACACTGCTGCTTGAAGCATTCACGGCTAGCATGGATAAAGTCTTCAAAGATCAACTGAGAAAATTCAGACAAGACATACAACTGCAACAGAAAAGCAGATCATCCAGAGATGAGTTCAATCAAAGAGGGAATGATCAGTTGGAAAGAAACCAGAAGCAGGCTGTTGAAACTCCATAACAAAGAAGGTTTGAACGAGACAAGTGGAGCACAGATCGAAACCAGCCATCTGAGACAAAGCTTTATCCTTCAAACTCTGTTCAAAAACAAACTGACAGCAAGAGATCACGTCCATCTAGTACTTTTGGTTCATCTATCAAGAAACCAATCTGTTACAGCAAGGAGAAAACAGTCTCTAATCCATTTAGAGAAGATAAACAATTCTGTTTATTCAGTGAGAAGGATAAGGAGGCACTGTTAAAAGTAATGGTGGATGTGGATAAGCAATTCAAAAGGTCCAACACAACACGTCCAGCCATAGAAGCACAGAACCAAGAGTGTTTCACTTCTGTCTCAGAACTCAAAGTGGCAGAACCAGAACCAGAACCAGCTTCGCCTATCCAAGAAGATCAAGCCAAAGAATCATCATTTACCATTCAGAAAGAAGAGCAGTCAGTCCAGGACGTGATGGTATCAATCATTCAGGATGTGATAGAAGAGAATGCACCCAAGGAACCACAAGCAGATCTAGGAATAATGCAACTGATTGTCTTTGATCCATGTGATTTCCAAAAGACTTTCTTGGGTACCTTTCTGATCAGTACTTTTGTTTGGAACAAGACCAGGGCAATGGAGCTTTCAAGACACGAACTGGGCATGAAGAATGATGTATTTGAGCCTGGAGGAGAGCTGTGGAATCTCAGGAACAAGATTGAGAATGAATCAGCTGCAGTAACACCTGGTTTTGTTGATTTCACACCCTCTGAAGAACTAATGTTGCACGTCTCAGCTCAGCAAGAATTTCATTATGAAATCAATTGGATAATGTCACCAGCTCTGTCATGGATCCAACGAGCCAGAAACCACAGCAAATGGCCACATGATCATCAAGATATTGCTAATTTTGCAAAACTTGTCGGTTTGGATCATTCTCAAGAGAAGCTTCTATCTGATTGTGCTGGAAGGTTACAGACCTACTCATGGAGACCTGGAGCAAATGACAGTATACTTATCACCATTGGAGAGTTCTATGCTTGTGCTAGAACCATCAGGGATCATAAGGAGTTGGGAATTGACCAAAGGACCTTGCTTCTTGACCATATCAAGATATGGAAGCCACAAGATATGCAGCAATTTCAGTACTACTTCAGAGATCATCAAATCATGACTGGAGATAAGAAAGAAACTGAAATAATGGGTGAAATAATCACTGGTTCAAGAGAAGAACTCATGTCTTCTTCTCAAAACAAAGAGAAGCCACCATATACAATTAGTCTCCAGCAGAGTCCAAAGCAATGCACTCAAGGTAATTATCTAGACTCTAAGAAACGCATGAAACCTGATTTGCTTGCCATTGGTACAGGTCAAACAAGATTAAGTGCTACACTATTCCAAAAGAAAGATTATCAGAGAGATGACTCCTTGGCTAAGTTGGAACTGCAACAAAGGAACCTTGAGAACTGTCTAGCCGCCAGTTTTGATATAGGTGTAGTCCGAGGGTCATATCTCAACAACCAGAAGGAATTAAGGAGCAATCTTAATTGCAATAGAAACTTAACTCATCAGGGCATCACGTCAAATCAGAATCATTTCCAACCCTTCTCAGGTGAAATAGTTATGGCTTCTACAACTCAGGTGATCTTGTCTGTACTTTATTTGATTTTTTCTGAGTTTAGAACATCTCAAACCTATCTATGGCGACCAGGTGAGCATGATAAGATAGCTGATCATGTTTTCAAGAGTTCACTCATCAATGATTACACAGATATGATGCATTTGTTTTTGTCAAAAGAGCCATATGCAGATTATGAAGCTTGGAAGCATACAAATAGAAACAACAAGTGTGAGGAAGACCAGAGGTTTAAACCACCTGATTTGGACCAGGATAAGCACCAAGACGTCTCTTACTTCATCATCATCAAAGAAGCACCTCCAGATGCAGCACATAATCCAAAGCTGAGCAAAACCCAATTTGGAATAAGACTCTTACTTTTTGATAGGTTTTTGTATATTGACTTGCCTTGTTTCAATGTATCAGGTCTAAGGAATGCCTCAGGAGAAAGTAGAATCAAATGGATCATGATTACACCAAGAATCAGCAACAACGCCTACTGCCTCGATTTGCAAGGTGAGAATTTAAGCAATGAATTTGATGTTACTGATTTAGTTTCTTTTCTTGCAGATGAATCAGATTTGAGGACAAATCTTTTTGAAGAGGGAGGGGATGATGTGATCATGGAAAGCACCAAGGAATGTGATGTGATCATGGACCAGCTCAACAAGGAAGATGATGTATCCAGGAATGCACCCATGGACAAACCAGCTGATGAAGATGCCTTAGCCATTCCAGAAGGTCCCATGACTCGTTCTACAATCAAGAAACTAAATGGAGCCATTGGAGGAATTACTTAGACTCGTATGGAAACAAGAAGAAGGTCTTGGACAAAGCTTGATGATCCGAGATACCTTGATCACCTTTCAAGCTATCTCATCATCTAGCTGAATTAGTACTTAGGCAAAGTACTTGTGTGTGCTCTTTTCCTTGCTCTCGGTTTTGTCCCAAAGAGGTTTTACGGAGGAAGGTTTTTAACGAGGCCACAAGCTGCTTTAACACATCTCCTAGGTGCTAATATCGGTCCAAGCCTAAGAAGACTACTCTATCTATTTACCTTATGTTATATTTAATCTATAGTTTTTATGTTATTAAGTTTTCGAAACCTAAGGAGTGTGTTCCTTGGTTTCTATTTAAACCCTTGCATCCCTCATTCTAAAATAGGCAGTCTTTTATCAATCTCTCTCGTTCTCTCTTCTCTTTGAGTCGAAGAATCTCTGGTGTGTCATATCCAGAACCTTAAGGGCTTCTACTTGGTGTGTAACATCCGATCTAGTTGCCTAGGAGTATCAGGGAGCCTTTCCGCAGCTTCTTGTGTCACCATTCATCCCACACGCCTTGGAGGATTCGAGTCTTCTGATTCATTCTCGCGAGGATTATCACTTGATCCCTCTTCCCAGACCCAGAGCCTTCCTAGGATCTTATTACAAGGCAGAAGAATGAATCAAGTTAGCTTATTAAGTACAGTTTGACCTAGTCAAGACCAGAAGTGGAGTGCAAGGCAAGCAAGGGTTAGGGCTGAAAAAAGAGTGACGAACAAGGCTTCTGGAAACTCTTGTGACTGTCTGGAACAAGAGAGAGACGTTGGAGAAGAAGCCAAGAAGAGATCACATGCTGCCTTAAGGAATTCAAAATAAGGAGCTGTCACTTTCACTCTTTGGCACCTTGTGCCCTGTCTTCTTCTGCTCAACCTTTCTTTATTCTTTATTATTGTCTATATATGTTGTAACCACTAAATTAGTTTATGCAAGGAGACTGGATCTCCATTTTCTCTCTATAATCTCTCTCTCTCTCTCTCTCTCTCTTTATTCTGCCCATAAATGTGTTCTTGAGTTCATCTCTCTAGTTCTTCACTCATTCTCAACCAAACTCGACCATTCTCTTCTATTCTCATAATACTTTCATAATTCTAACATCATCAACAACAAATATAGAGTCCTTTCCGATTCTAGTCCTAGGCAATCCAACAATGAAATCCATAGATATGTCATTCCAAGGATGGTGAGGGATTGGTAAAGGACTGTACAAACCATGAGACCGGACTTGGGACTTAGCATGCTTGCAGGTAGAACACCTCCCACAGATTCTCTCAACATCTTTTTTCATGTGTGGCCTGAAATTTTGAAAAAAATCTGGGTGTAGAGAGTGAGAATGAGATATTTAGAACACGATCTAGACTAGAAAGAAGAAAACTTGATAAGAGAGACTTCGATGTATTTGAGAGAGTGATGTGATCATGGACTGGATCACTAAGGAGAACAAGGAGAGTCTAGATGAGCCACATGAAGCCACATTGCACCAGCAACCTGGTGATGATGCTCTAGCCATTCCTGAAGGTCCCATGACTCGTTCCAGAGTCAAGAAGTTTAAAGAGAATGTTGTTGGATTACTCACTTCACATCCACAACAAGAAAGTCTTGGACAAGGTCTGATCCGAGATGTCTTGATCACAATTCAAGCCATCTCTACATCAAGCTGAGTTAGTGTCTAGGCAAGACATGGGGTGCGTGCTCTTTTCCTTGCTTTTGGTTTTGTCCCACGAGGTTTTCCGGAGGAAGGTTTTTAACGAGGCCACAACTTGTCTTCACATCACTTAGGCCCTATCTCGGTCCAAGTCTAAAAGAAGTTTACATTTTATGTTATTTTAAGCATATGTTAAAGTTAAACTATAGTTTTCCATTTTGCTTATTTCCGAAACCCTAGAGAGCTTGTTCTCGGTTTCTTTTATTTAAAGGGTCCCTAAACCCTATTGTAAGCCATCCATCTTTTAATCAACAAGTTATCTTTCACTTTGACGGCTCTCTCTCTAGAAAGTGTGTCGAGTTCTGGTGTGTAATATCCAGAGACCTAAGGGTGTCTAAATTGGTGTGTCATATCCGATTTGTTCATCTAGGAGTATCAAGAGATCATCCATCCCTCTTGTGTCACCATTCAATCCACAAACCTTGAAGAACTTGAGTCTCTGATTCATTCTTGCAAGGATCTATCCATTCCCATCAACCAAAGAGCATCTTAGGGGCGCATCAAGTGGTATCAGAGCAACTTTGGTTGGGAAGTGCTCGTTTTTCTCTCTTATTGTTTTTGTTTTATCCGTGTTTCATCTCTATCATCTTGAATAAGCAGTAGATCTAATCTGTTTAGGGCTGCTCGAAATTCAGAGAGATTAGACAAGGTTTAAGAGATTTTCCTTTTTGCTTGCGGAAACCCTAGTTGTTAAACCCTAGCCGCACAAGTTGTCTTTTTCCTTTTAGATCACTTTGTTTCATCTGTTTAACTTGTTAATCACCTTGAATACGAGTAGATTAAGGTTGTTTAGGGTGCTAGACAAGCTTAGAAAAGTTTAAACGAAACTTAAAGAATTTCCTTTTTACTTGAATCGGCAAACCCTAATCTCCTTTTTGCTTGTAGCCGATTATCCTTTTTGCTTTTGTCTTGCAGAAGAAGCTTTAGATTGTTTTATCCTTTTTCCTTTTTGCTTACCTCGTTACCTTGAACCCTTTTACTGGTTATTTTGTTTACCTTGTGCAGGAAGCATGGGATCCGAGTCTGAAGAAGAAGCTGCACTCGTTAGGAAGAACAAGCTTCTCATGGAGGCTATCTTGGCTCAACTCAATCAGAACATGGTAGCAACCATGACCGAGATGATGAGGACCAACCTCAATGACATCCGGAGAGAGCTCAGAGAAGACATCAGGAGAGCTACTGGTCAAGTTCCAAACCGAGAGACTAGGAGAGAAGAGAGACCTCATGCAGCTCGCCAAGAGCATACCGGTTATGAGGAGACTGACAATGAGTATGAACACCTCAGTTCATCCTCAAGACAAAGCCAAAGAAGACATAGGCGTGTCCAAGAGAGAAGAATCAACCAGGGAGATGAGCTTGCTGGTTTGAAGATAAAGATACTCCCATTCCATGGCAAAGCTGATCCGGATGCCTACCTTGAGTGGGAGAAGAAGATTGAGCTAGTCTTTCAGTGTAAGCAGTACACAAACCACAAGAAGATTCAGATTGCTGCTACTGAATTCTATGACTATGCTCTAAGTTGGTGGGATCAGTACATCACAACCCGTAGAAGGAATGGAGAGGAACCAGTTGAGACTTGGACATAGATGAAGTCTATCATGCGCAAGAGGTTTGTTCCAAGTCACTACCACAGAGACTTGCATCACCGGCTTAGGAAACTTACCCAAGGCTCAAGATCAGTGGAGGAGTACTACCAGGAGATGGAGTTGCTCATGCTAAGAGCTAGCATATCAGAAGATAGAGAAGCAACCATGTCAAGGTTCCTATGTGGTTTAAACCGAGAGATACAAGACAATGTTGAGATGCAACATTATGTGGAGCTTGAAGAGATGCTACACAAAGCCATTCTTGTGGAGCAACAGCTCAAGAGGAAGGGACAGTCACGTAACCACTATGGCTCTAACCTGTTACACAACACCAAGGAAGAGAAGACCCCTTACCCTAAGGAGTCTAAGCCGTTCCAGAAGGATCACAAGTCCTATCCAAGAGAAGAGACCAAACCAAGCAGTGCTTTTGACAAGGGCAAGGGCAAGGTTGAAGCCTCTAGTTCCAGAGCTCGTGATGTCAAGTGTTTCAAGTGCCAAGGAAGAGGTCATTACGCCTCTGAATGTACCAACAAGAGAGTCATGATTTTGCTGGAAGATGGAGAGTATGCCTCAGAAGATGACATCACCGAGTCTGACCAAGAAGACACTGAAGAAGAACATGAAGAAGGACCAGTCCAGGGGAAACTCTTAGTAGCAAGACGACTTCTAAGCTTGCAAAATAAGGCTGAGGAGCTGGAGCAGCGTGAGAACCTCTTCTACACCCGGTGCTTGGTCCAAGGAAAAGTGTGCAGCCTCATTGTTGATGGAGGTAGTTGTGTGAATGCTGCGAGTGAAACCCTGGTCAAGAGGTTGGGATTGAAGGTTCAGAAGCATCCCAAACCTTACCGGCTACAATGGCTGAATGAAGAAGGCACCATGAAGGTCTCAAGTCAAGTCCTTATTCCCTTAGCCATTGGGAGATATGAAGATGAAGTCTTGTGTGATGTGTTGCCTATGGAAGCTGGCCACATACTTCTTGGAAGACCTTGGCAATCTGATCGCCGAGTTATCCATGATGGCTTCACCAACAAGCACTCCTTTGAGTTCAAGGGACGCAAGACCACTCTGGTTCCCTTGACACCTAAGGAAGTTCAACAAGATCAGGTTCAACTCCAAAAGAAGAAGGAGATTGATCTAAACCCGGCTGGAACTAAGCAGCCTAACTTCTATGCTAACATCGGTGATATCAAAAGAACTCTCTACTCTCAACAATCTGCTATCTTACTTGTGTTTAAAGAAACTCTTTTGAACCTAACAGATTCTACACCGGTGTATCCGAGTGAAATGGTTACTCTTTTGCAGGAGTTTCAAGATGTATTTCCAGATGACAATCCCATTGGTTTACCACCTTTGAGAGGGATTGAGCACCAGATAGACTTTGTTCAAGGATCTACACTTCCAAACCGTCCAGCATACAGAACCAATCCGGTTGAGACCAAGGAGTTACAAAGACAAGTAGAGGAACTCATGGAGAAGGGCTATATCTGAGAGAGTTTGAGCCCATGTGCTGTACCAGTGCTCCTAGTGCCTAAGAAGGATGGTACATGGCGGATGTGTGTTGATTGTAGATCAATCAATAACATCACAGTGAAGTATCGCCATCCTATCCCTAGACTTGATGATATGCTTGATGAATTGCATGGTTCTTGCATCTTTTCTAAGATAGATTTAAAAAGTGGTTATCATCAGATTAGGATGAAAGAAGGAGATGAATGGAAAACTGCATTCAAAACTAAACATGGATTATATGAATGGTTAGTTATGCCATTCGGATTAACCAATGCACCTAGTACATTCATGAGGTTAATGAATCATGTTCTTAGGTCATTCATAGGCATTTCTGTTGTAGTATACTTTGATGACATCTTAGTATATAGCAAGAACTTAGAAGAACATCTAGAACATTTTAGGGCTGTCCTGAATGTTTTAAGGAATGAAAAGCTTTATTCCAACTTGAAGAAGTGCACCTTTTGCACGGATAACTTGGTTTTCCTAGGTTTTGTTGTAAGTGCAGATGGAGTTAAGGTCGATGAGGAGAAGATCAAAGCCATCAAAGACTGGCCGAGCCCAACCACAGTAGGAGAAGTGAGGAGTTTCCATGGGCTTGCTGGGTTCTATAGGCGATTTGTGAGGGACTTTAGCACCATTGCAGCTCCCTTGACTGAAGTGATAAAGAAGGATGTCGGATTCAAGTGGGGAGAATGTTAAACCGAATAAGAGATGTAGTTATGATCTATTAGGAAGGCTGGAAAAGACTTATGAAATGAAGAGGAAGAAGTTTGGAGGTGTCCGTACAAGGCCGTACAGATGGTCCGTACAAGGCCGTACAAGTGGTCCGTACAAGTGGGTAAAAGAAAGTTTACCATGGACGAGAAAACTTACCCGGGTAAGAGTAACTCGACCCAGAGTTACTCTTACTAGTTACCAAGCGGACCAAGCTTGACTGAGGTGCGCGTTGGACAGGCTGGCTCGTGCTGGAAGAGCATCTGGTCAAGATGCCAAAGGAATCTCGCGTGTGAAGCACTCCAGCCACAAGTTTGAATTAGGCGCGCCTAAGACCGGTTGACTCCACATGCTTGGCGAGAAAGCTTATCCTAAACCTTATCTTCTGCCCGTTGTAAACCCTTGTTTCCTTCCCTATATATTTGTAACTCCTCTCATTAATCAAAGCAAGCAATTTTCGAGTCTCTCTCATTTCTCTCTAATGTTCTTGATGTTCATCATCTCGAAATGGTTTCTTAACCAAGTTTCAAGCTTTTAGTCTCCAAATCTCTTCTAGTCTCTCTCAAACTCTTTTCTATCCGTTTATTCTCTGTTTCTTATCAATCTTTCATGGTATCAGAGCCAGGTTCTCGTAAATCTGGGTTTTTGATTTCATATCTCACGAAGAACACTCAAGAACACCTTTTTCATTTCGCAAAGCTTCAAGATGGAAAGTAACAAAACAACCGTGATTCCAGTGATACTTAAGGGGGGAAACTATCTCCTATGGTCTCGTGTGGTGAAGACAGCAGTGGGGAGTAAGGGTTTGTGGAACCACATCCTTGAGGATGAAGCTCCAAAGCTCATTACTCGTGAAGGCGACAAGGAGGTTGTCGTATGTGATGAAGTGAAGTGGATCCAGGAAGACAACACGGTGATGTCTATCCTTCAAAGCTCTCTAGATCCGTCCATCCTAGAGGCATACAGCTACTGTGAGAAGGCAAAGGACCTGTGGGACACTCTTCAGAAGGTTTATGGTAACATCTCAAACCTTACTCGTGTGTTTGAGATCAAGCGAGCCATCTACAGTCTAGCTCAAGAAGACATGGAGTTCACAAAGCACCTTGGAAAGTTTAGAGCTTTGTGGTCTGAACTTGAGATGTTGAGGCCAAGCACAACCGATCCAGCTGAGCTTAATGAGAGAAGGGAACAAGATAAAGTCTTTGGCTTGCTCCTGACTCTTAACTCTAGCTACAATGATCTGGTGAAACACATCTTGCGAGCAGAGAAGTTACCTACCTTGGAGGAAGTCTGCGCACAGATTCAAAAGGAGCAAGGATCGTTGGGCCTATTTGGAGGAAAGGGGGAGCTTACCTTGGCTAACCAAGCTGAGGTACCTCAAGCCAACAAGGTGAATCGCTTTGAAGAAAGGAGGTTCAATGGCAACTGTGATCATTGTAAGAGACAAGGTCACAAGAAGCATCAGTGCTGGATCCTCCATCCTCACCTCAAGCCATCCAAGTTCATGAAGGACAGAGATGCAAGGGCGAATGTGAGCTATGGAGGGAGTGATCAGCAAGGAGGGGGTGGAGCCGGGCCATCTACTCGGACACAGGAGACTGAAGGTGGTGATAACAAAGCCCTGGTGTCCTACACAGCTCAAACCAACCGCCCAAACGAGCATGAGTTCATCCGCCGATCAGAGATGGATGCTCTCATCAAAATGCTCAAGGACAATGGTAACATCTTTGGTAACCTCAGGGGGTACTCTTTTGGTGCATCTAAGATTGCTAGTATTCATGAGAACACTGATGCTTATACTCACTCTAGGAATGTTGGTTTATCTCATAGTGCTTGTAACATGTCTAAACCGTTGATAGTTGATTCAGGTGCATCTCATCATATGATTAGTGACACTAGTCTGATTAGAGATATTGAACCTGCTCATGGACATGTTATGATAGCTAATGGTGATAGAATTCCAATAAGGGGTATAGGCAAGCTTAAACTGTTTGATAAAGAATCTAGATGCTTTTACATGCCTGAGTTTACTTCAAACTTGTTATCGGTTAAGAAATGTACTAATGACTTGCAATGCAATGTGATCTTTAGTCCTAATGATGTGAAGTTTCAGGATATTGAGAGCAGTCGGTTGATTGGGAAAGGAGTTACAAAAGGAGATCTTTACTTGCTTGAGGAGCTTACTTCTTTACCTGATCATAGTTGTTCCTTTACTTCTGTTTCTGCGTTGAATAAGAATGCTTTGTGGCATGCTAGACTAGGACATCCTCATGTTAGAGCTTTAAGTTTAATGGTTCCAGGTGTTATGTTTGAAAATAATGATTGTGAAGCTTGTATCTTAGGCAAGCATTGTAAAACTGTGTTTCAAAAGTCTTCTACCATCTATGATCACTGCTTTGAATTAATTCACTCGGATGTTTGGACCGCACCTTGCTTATCTAGAGAGAACCATAAGTACTTTGTCACATTCATAGATGAGAAGTCTAAATACACCTGGATAACCTTGATTCCATCTAAGGATAGAGTGCTTGATGCATTTAGAAATTTTCAAGCATATGTGACTAACCATTTTAATGCTAAGCTGAAAATTTTGAGATCAGATAATGGTGGGGAGTATACAAGCCAAGCATTCAAGCAACATCTATCAAAGCATGGTATTCTTCACCAAACGAGCTGTCCTTACACGCCACAACAGAATGGAGTTGCTGAAAGGAAGAACCGGCATCTTATGGAAGTTGCTAGGTCCATGATGTTCCAAGCTAATGTGCCAAAGAGGTTTTGGAGTGATGCTGTGGCTACTGCTTGTTATCTGATCAACCGAACCCCAACTAAGGTTCTTGAAGATCAATCACCCTTTGAGGTATTGAACAAACATAGACCAGCCTTAGATCATATCAGGGTCTTTGGTTGCCTCTGTTTTGTTCATAAACCGGGGGAACTAAGGAACAAGTTGGAGGCTAAGAGCACAAAGGGGATGTTTATTGGTTATTCACCAACTCAGAAAGGGTACAAGTGTTATGATCCAGCAACCAGAAGGGCATTGGTGTCTAGAGATGTGAAGTTCGTGGAAGAACGAGGGTTCTATGAGGAGAAGAATCAAGCAGAACTCAAGGATTTGGCATCTGACAAGGCAGCCAACTTGAGGATAATACTGGAAAATCTTGGGATTAACTTATCTCAGGATCCGAGGAGTGGAGGAGGACAACAACAAGGAGGTCTTCCCACGGGTAATGAACAAGAACCCCACCTTGATCTTGAGGGGGGAAATGAACCAGAGGAGCAGTATGAGGAAGAATCAGGTTCCACACATGATCAAGGTGTGGACCAAGGTGATGAAGAAGTTGGAAATGGAAACCATGAAGAAGAAGAGGTTGAGGAGGCTCAACCAGAAGCAGCTCAAGAAGTTCAACCCTTGAGGAGAAGTACAAGAGTGAGAAACCCTCCATCCAACTGGATCAACAACCGGGTATACTATAATGCTCAAGCAGTTGCTCATCCTGCCCAAGCTGTTTGCAATCTAATTCATTACCCGGAAGAGCACAAAGCCTTTATGATCAGTTTGGATGAGAGTCAGTTACCAAGATCCTATGAAGAGGCTGTGCAAGACAAGGAGTGGAAGGAGTCAGTTAAAGCTGAAGCGGACGCAATGATCAAAAATGATACTTGGTTTGAGAGTAAGCTACCAAAAGGGAAGAAGGCTGTGACCAGCAGATGGATCTTTACTATCAAGTATCTTCCAAATGGGAAAGTTGAAAGGAAAAAGACAAGACTGGTGGCAAGAGGTTTCACACAAACTTATGGAGAAGACTACATTGATACCTTTGCTCCGGTTGCCAAGCTGCATACTATCCGGATAGTTCTCTCCCTTGCTGTGAACTTAGAATGGGGGCTTTGGCAAATGGATGTGAAGAATGCCTTCCTTCAAGGAGAGCTTGAGGATGAGGTGTACATGCTTCCCCCTCCTGGTCTTGAGCACTTGGTGAAAGATGGAAACGTTCTGAGATTGAAGAAGGCCATTTATGGTCTAAAGCAATCTCCTAGAGCATGGTACACCAAGCTGAGCACAACTCTCAATGGGAAGGGCTTCAAGAAGACTGAACTCGACCACACTCTCTTCACCTTGACCACTTCCTCAGGTATAGTAGTCCTTCTTGTGTATGTTGATGATATCATCATCACAGGAAGTGACAAGGTTGGGATTCAATCAACCAAGGACTTTCTAAAGTCGGTTTTTGAGATTAAAGACTTGGGAGAAATGAAATACTTCCTTGGGATTGAGATATGTAGATCCAAGGAAGGTTTATTCCTTTCTCAAAGAAAATATACACTTGATCTTTTGAAAGATGCAGGTAGACTTGGAGGGAAGAGTGTCAAGACTCCATTAGAAGATGGGTATAAGATTCCACGTGAGGGGGAGATTGAAGACAGTCAACCGTTTGAAGAGGCCAAGCTTTATAGAAAGCTTGTTGGTAAGTTAATTTACTTGACCATTACACGTCCTGATATATGTTTTGCTGTTAACCAGGTGAGTCAACACATGCAAGGACCAAAGGAACATCATTGGAGCATGGTTAATCGGATTCTGATGTACCTGAATGGCTCACCTGATCAAGGAGTGTGGATGGGATGCAACAAAAGCACTGAGGTGGTAGGATACTGTGATGCGGATTGGGCAGGAGATCGAGCAGATAGGAAGTCTACAACAGGCTATTGCACGTTCATTGGTGGGAACTTGGTTACTTGGAAGAGCAAGAAGCAGAAAGTGGTATCCTGCTCGAGTGCTGAGGCTGAGTATAGGGCCATGTTGAAGCTGACTAATGAGTTAGTCTGGATCAAGGGAATACTCAAACACTTGGAGATTGATCAAGCCACACCAATGACCATGCATTGTGACAATCAAGCCGCAATCCACATTGCATCCAACTCGGTGTTTCATGAGAGAACCAAGCACATTGAAGTTGACTGCCACAAGGTAAGACAGATGATAGTCCAAGGAGTGATCTTACCGTGCTATACCCGGAGTGAAGACCAGTTGGCTGATGTGTTTACTAAGGCTCCGAGACAGAAGACACTTGAGTCCATCCATCAGAGGTTGGGACTCATTGATCTCACTAGGTGAAACTAATCCCCTGTCATGAGGTCTTTACTCTTTTCCTTGCTGAGGTTTTATCCCTAAGGAGGGTTTTCTTTGGCAAGGTTTTTAATGAGGAAGATCTCATGACATTCCAAGCTTGACTTGTTCCACATGGTCAAGCTTGAGGGGGAGTGTTAAACCGAATAAGAGATGGAGTTATGATCTATTAGGAAGGCTGGAAAAGACTTATGAAATGAAGAGGAAGAAGTTTGGAGGTGTCCGTACAAGGCCGTACAGATGGTCCGTACAAGGCCGTACAAGTGGTCCGTACAAGTGGGTAAAAGAAAGTTTACCATGGACGAGAAAACTTACCCGGGTAAGAGTAACTCGACCCAGAGTTACTCTTACTAGTTACCAAGCGGACCAAGCTTGACTGAGGTGCGCGTTGGACAGGCTGGCTCGTGCTGGAAGAGCATCTGGTCAAGATGCCAAAGGAATCTCGCGTGTGAAGCACTCCAGCCACAAGTTTGAATTAGGCGCGCCTAAGACCGGTTGACTCCACATGCTTGGCGAGAAAGCTTATCCTAAACCTTATCTTCTGCCCGTTGTAAACCCTTGTTTCCTTCCCTATATATTTGTAACTCCTCTCATTAATCAAAGCAAGCAATTTTCGAGTCTCTCTCATTTCTCTCTAATGTTCTTGATGTTCATCATCTCGAAATGGTTTCTTAACCAAGTTTCAAGCTTTTAGTCTCCAAATCTCTTCTAGTCTCTCTCAAACTCTTTTCTATCCATTTATTCTCTGTTTCTTATCAATCTTTCAGAGAAGCACAAGAGAAGGCTTTCCAGAGCCTAAAAGAGAAGCTTACTCAATCACCTCTTCTTATGCTTCCTCACTTTACTAAAACGTTTGAAATAGAATGTGATGCCTCAGGAATTGGAATTGGTGCTGTATTGATGCAGGATAGGAAACCTATATCCTACTTCAGTGAGAAGCTTGGAGGAGCCACCCTCAGCTATGCAACCTATGACAAAGAACTCTATGCCTTGGTGAGGGCATTACAAACGTGGCAACATTACTTGTGGCCCAAGGAGTTTGTCATACACACTGATCATGAGTCCCTAAAGTATCTAAAGGGGCAGAGTAAGCTTAGCAAGCGACACGCAAGGTGGGTTGAATTCATTGAGACCTTCCCATACGTGATCAAGTATAAACAAGGTAAGGAGAACATAGTTGCTGATGCACTATCTCGGAGGTATGTTCTCTTGACCACTCTAGATGCTAAGTTACTTGGCTTTGAGCAGATAAAAGATATGTATGTTACTGACCATGATTTCAAGGAAGCCTATGCTTCTTGTGAGAAGTTTGCTGCAGGGCATTACTTCAGGCTAGAAGGCTACTTGTTTTATGATAATAGATTGTGTGTGCCTAACTGCTCTTTGAGAGATCTCTTTGTCAGGGAATCCCATGGGGGCAGTCTAATGGGACACTTTGGGGTTGCCAAGACCTTAAAAGTTTTGCAGGATCACTTCTATTGGCCGCATATGAAGAGAGATGTGGAGAGAATCTGTGGGAGGTGTGCTACTTGCAAGCATGCCAAGTCCCAAGTCCAATCCCAGGGTTTGTATACTCCTTTACCCATTCCACACCATCCCTGGAATGACATTTCCATGGACTTTGTTGTTGGATTACCTAGGACTAGAACCGGAAAGGACTCAATCTTTGTTGTTGTTGATAGGTTCTCTAAGATGGCACATTTCATAGCATGTCATAAGACTGATGATGCATTGCATGTTGCTAACTTGTTCTTTAAAGAAGTTGTTCGTTTGCATGGCATGCCTAGAACTATAGTTTCTGATAGGGATACTAAGTTTCTTAGTTACTTCTGGAAGACACTTTGGTCTAAGCTAGGAACTAAACTGTTATTTTCTACTACTTGTCATCCGCAAACTGATGGACAAACTGAAGTGGTTAATAGAACCTTAGGGACACTCCTGCGTGCATTCATTAAAAAGAACTTAAGGACATGGGAAGAATACTTACCACACTGTGAATTTGAATAGAATCATGCTATGCATTCTGCTTCTAAGTATTCACCTTTTGAGATTTTTTATGGGTTCAACCCCACCTCTCCTTTGGACCAAATGCCTTTACCTGAGTGTGAAAGGATCAGTCTAGATGGCAAGAAGAAAGCAGAGATGGTCCAACGGATCCATGAGAAGGCTAGACAAAACATTGAGCAGAAAACCAAGCTTTATGAGAAGCAAGCCAACAAGGGGAGACGTGTGAGAACCTTTGAAGTTGGCGACCAAGTTTGGTTGCACCTGAGGAAAGATAGGTTCCCCAACGAGAGGAAGTCCAAGCTGATGCCAAGGGTTGATGGACCTTTCGAGATCATCCACAAGATCAATGACAATGCCTACAAACTTGATCTCCAAGGTAAGTATGATATATCAAATAGCTTCAATGTCACTGACTTGGCTCCTTTTGCTGCAGATGAACCTGATTTGAGGACAAATCCTTTTCAAGAGGGAGGGGATGATGTGATCATGGACCGGATCACTAAGGAGAACAAGGAGAGTCTAGATGAGCCACATGAAGCCACATTGCACCAGCAACCTGGTGATGATGCTCTAGCCATTCCTGAAGGTCCCATGACTCGTTCCAGAGTCAAGAAGTTTAAAGAGAATGTTGTTGGATTACTCACTTCACATCCACAACAAGAAAGTCTTGGACAAGGTCTGATCCGAGATGTCTTGATCACAATTCAAGCCATCTCTACATCAAGCTGAGTTAGTGTCTAGGCAAGACATGGGGTGCGTGCTCTTTTCCTTGCTTTTGGTTTTGTCCCACGAGGTTTTCCGGAGGAAGGTTTTTAACGAGACCACAACTTGTCTTCACATCACTTAGGCCCTATCTCGGTCCAAGTCTAAAAGAAGTTTACATTTTTATGTTATTTTAAGCATATGTTAAAGTTAAACTATAGTTTTCCATTTTGCTTATTTCCGAAACCCTAGAGAGCTTGTTCTCGGTTTCTTTTATTTAAAGGGTCCCTAAACCCTATTGTAAGCCATCCATCTTTTAATCAACAAGTTATCTTTCACTTTGACGGCTCTCTCTCTAGAAAGTGTGTTGAGTTCTGGTGTGTAATATCCAGAGACCTAAGGGTGTCTAAATTGGTGTGTCATATCCGATTTGTTCATCTAGGAGTATCAAGAGATCATCCATCCCTCTTGTGTCACCATTCAATCCACAAACCTTGAAGAACTTGAGTCTCTGATTCGTTCTTGCAAGGATCTATCCATTCCCATCAACCAAAGAGCATCTTAGGGGCGCATCAGAGAGACTGACAAAAGAGACTAAGAGAGACTAAAGGATTTTCGACGTATGATTAATGAAATGAGGTTACAAATATATAGGAGAGGAACAATAAGCTTTACAACGGATAGAAGATAACGTTTAGGATAAGCTTATCCGCCAAGCATGTGTAGTCAACCAGTCTTAGGCGCCCCTAATTCAAACTTGTGGCTGGAGTGCTTCACACGCGAGATTCCTTTGGCATCTTGATCAGATGCCCTTCCAGCCTTGATCCAGCCTGTCAACGCGCGTCCCTTATCCCTTCTGTCAAGCTTGATCCGCTTGGTAACTAGTAAGAGTAATTCTTGGTCGAGTTACTCTTACCCGGGTCACTTTTCGTCCAGGGTAACGTTTCCTCGCCCATGTGTACGGCATGTACGGCCTGGTAGTATGGACTGGTTGTACGGACTTGTACGGACAGACCCAAATGCTTTCCTTTCCTCTTTATAAGCCTTCCTCTGCTATTTCATAACCTCTGTTCAACACTCCCACTCAAGCTTGACCATGTGGAACAAGTCAAGCTTGGAATGCCATGAGATCTTCCTCATTAAAAACCTTGCCAAAGAAAACCCTCCTTAGGGATAAAACCTCAACAAGGAAATGAGTAAAGACCCC